>PVLA01007829.1:0-98541 GCA_004027455.1 Hydrochoerus hydrochaeris
GATGCATGAGGCAGACATGTATACAGCATGAGTTTAGATGTGCATGGGCAGAGAAAGTTGCTTGATCTTTCCAGGAGAAACAGGTGCACAGGAGATGATTTATAAGCAATGCCTCTTGCATAAGGATATATACTTGATCTGATTTGAAGTAGACAAAGATGACAGAGTAAGTCATTCCAGGCCAAGGACTCTGGGTTTGAGGCTGGGAATATATTGAACATTTTTAGTGCTTTAATAACAACACCAAATTTGCTAGGTGAAGCTGTCATTTTGGCATCACCTTACCAAAAGGATCCATATAGGCAGTATAAAACGTATGCTGTTTAGTTGAAAGAAAGATATTACCCTACAAGACTGTGGTAATTCAATCTTACAGAAAACATTCCATAAAGAGACATGAGGTAGCATTTCAGCACATGTCTCAGAGCAAATGCGCACTGGCTCTCTTATGCTACCCTTGGGAACAATGACTGAGAGGTCACCATAAGACTGATGAAGATGACATATGCAGAGGCCCTGAAACCAGCAAATGGAAAATCTCAGTCAAAGCACACTTTTGTTTTACTCTTTGCCATGTAGAAAGCCAATTTTTCCACATTTTCCATTTATTAAAGAGTTTTTCTTCCAGTCAACATGTGTGTTTTTTATGTAAAACTAGACCTATGTCTTTCACCAGAAACTATACTAAAATCAAAATGGATCAAAGATCTAAGATCTAAAGATCTAAGTATTAAAATAGAGACACTAAATTGAGTGGATCTTGAAGATGTAGCTGTGGGCAGAGACATCACAAACATAGCCCAAAATGCATGGGAAATACTGCAGAGAATCAACAACTGGAATTTCATCTTACTAAAAAGATTTTTTACAAAAAGAACCACCAATAAAGTGATGTGATAGAGTGGGAAAATTTTATCTTGTTGCTCTTCAGATAAATTATTTATATCTAGAAAATATAAAGATGTGCAAAAATCAGACCCTCGAAATTCAAAAACCAAATGTAAAAAAGCACTTCTTAGGTAAAGATACACAAATAGCAAATATGTCAACAAATGTTCAACATTATTGGTCATTCAACACATGCAAAACAACAATGAGATTTTATCTCACCCCTGAAAAGAATGGGTTTCAATAAGAAATCAACCAAGCTGATGTTGGGAGAACACACTGATGCAACCACTGTGGAAATCAGTATGAAGTTTCCTCAGAAGGAAAGGATTTAGGGTCCCATTGGACCCAGCTGTACTTCTTCTATGTCTCTTCCCAGAAAAATTAAACCCACCATACCATAGAGATATGTGTGTACCCATGTTTATAGCAGTACAATTTTTAATAGCTAAATCTTGTAAACAACCTAAATGTGCATCAATTGAGGAATGGATAAAAAAGATGGGGCATTTTTATAAAATGGAGAACTATTCAACCATAAAAGGCAATAAACTTGAGACATTTACAGAATGAAATTTGAGACCATGCTCAAAAGCAAAATAAATCTACCACCCATGTGTGCAATAGGTATTGTGAAATGGGAAGAAACTTTTCAAATCAAAAGAGCAATTAGGGTGGGGGAAATCAGGAAGGAAGGAAGGAAAAGGGAAAATAATACAAGAGAGTCATAAAGTAGATCCTGGGGAACTTAGCAGAAGCCTGTATCAGGCATAGGCTGCCCTGAACCTCCACCATGGGCCCGCCCTCCCTCCGGGAACTTAGCTGAAGACTGCATAAGTGGTAAGCTGCCCAGAATCTCCACCGTGGGCCCACCCTCTCTCCCGGCACTTAGTGGAAGCCTGTATCAGGGGTAAGCTGCCCAAAATCTCCACCATGGGCCCACCCTCCTTCAGGGAATTTAGTGGAAGCCTGTATCAGGCATAGGCTGCCCAAAACCTCCACCATGGACCTGCCCTGACTCCGGGAACTTAGCAGAAGCCTACATCAGGGGTAGGCTGCCCAGTATCTCCACAGTGGGCCCACCCCAACTCCTGGAACTTAGCCTAAGCCTGCAGCAGGGGTAGGCTGCCAGGAAGCTCCACTGAGGGCACGCCCTGCCACCTGAAACTCAGGCCAAGCCAGCCTCAGGGGTGGGAACATCCCCTGTGGGGCTTCCCTACCACCAGGAACATCCAGGAGGCCTGCCCAAGACTGAAAACTACCCTGGACTGCTAAAGATAGGCCCACCCTCCCACCTGGAACATAAGAAGATCTCAGCAGTATCCAGTTAGTGTGAGAAAATTTGGAACTTTGCTCCCAGGTGGTGAACTTTGGACTACACCAGATTGACTGTATCAATGTGGTGAGTATAACCCTCAAATAGAGATGTAGAGCAGATCAATAGGGCCAGTAGTAAAAACTCCCTGCAACTAACTGTAAGACTTTGGTGTGTCTGAAAAGAGTGTGTGTGATCCCCTCCTACACATAGAAAACAACAGGCAGAGTGAAAATTATAAAACGAAAAAGCAAAATGCAGTCTCAAACATATAGTTCACCAGAAGCAAGTACAGGAGACATTGAAATAGAGTACCCCAAAAGTAACACACTGGGAATCTATGAAAAGATAGCCAGTGAAATAAAAAAGCAACTGCATCAGGTTATAGAGGAAATCAAATTAGAAGTACTCTCCCATGTAAAGATAGAAATAACAACTTTAGTAAAGGAGTTGTTGCATGCAGCTAAAGAAGAACTAGAGAAAAAAGTACATGAGCATGGGAAACTGATTGAAACTTTGAATGACCAATATAGAAAACAAGAAGAATTCATGAAACAAACTCAAACAGACATCCAAGAAACAAAAAATTCTATGGAAAGTGTGAAAATTTGCCTAAAGGAAGCTGAGGATAGGATTTCGGACCTTGAGGACAGGATCACAGTTAGTGATCAGGAAAGGATAGAACTTTTAAAAATAACAAAGCAGCATGAAATGACAATCCAGAAGCTTCATGATGATGCCAAGAGCAACAATCTAAGAATAATGGGCATTAGCGAAGATACAGGAGTCCAGGCAAATGACATATGTAAAGTATTTACAGAAATAATAGCAGAAAATTTCCCAAACATGGGAAAAGGATCTGATATACAAGTAAGTGAGGCATATCGAGCACCAAACAGTCACAATCAACATAAATCTACACCCAGACACATAATAATTAAGATCTCAGACATACAGCATAAAAACAGAGTATTAAAAGCTGTCAGAGAAAAGACACAACTCACCTATCAGGGAATGCCCGTTACAATTATGGCAGACTTTTCAGCACAAACCCTCAAGTCTAGAAGAGCTTGGAGTGAGGTATTTCAACCCCTAAAAGAAAACAACTTTCAACCCAGACTGATGTACCTAGCAAAACTTTCATTCAAATTTAATGGAGAAACAAGATACTTCCATGACAAAGAACAACTGAAGAAATTCATGCCCACCAAACCAACCCTAGAAAGAGTACTGAAGGACATAGTAGACAAAGGTGAAAATGACCACAATCCCCAAAACAACAACAGAAAGAAATGACCAGGTAGGATAAGCAATTACATAAGAGGAAAAGCAAAAAGAAACAGCTGGAACATAACATGGCAAAGTCAAGCCAGTACATATCAGAAAACAAAAGTGGTTTTGTTCCAGAACTTACACAGACAGCTTTAATCTTTATATTTTTTATCATCTGGAATGATGTTCTGGGCTTATTATACACTCCTTTTATTATGTTGGGGATATCTCTTTCATATCAGACTTTGTGTCATAAGGAGATGATAATTTATATCAAATGTTTTTTTCTCCTTTGTCCATTTGAAGTGATTCTATATAGTTTCTTACCTTTGCCCTTTTGCTGTGTTGGAAATATTCTCACCTGTCTTTCTTTAGGTTTTAGTTGGCAAAAAGTTCAATTTCATGACAGGATGATAGGAGATTAATATAAACAGTTGGTATTTTTATACAATGGAGTACTACTCAGCCATAAAGAAGGATAAAGTTGAAACTTTTGCAGGCAAACGAATGCAACTTGAGAGTATAGTCATAAATGAAATAAATCAATACAGTGTGTAAACATCACATTGTCTCCCTGGTGCAAGAAATTAAAAGAGTACATAAGGTCTAAAATGTGAAATAGATATTGTGAAATGGGAGGACATTGTTAAGAAGGAATTAGGATGGGAAAGAAGAAAGGAAGGAAGGGGAAAGGGAGAAAAAATGCAAGTTAATTATGCTATTAGTTTCTCTGAGTTCATGGAAAAGGAATGTTTGTGCTAATATTAACTGGAGAACTTTTTATCTTGTACTCTGAATAACGACTGTGCTTTTCCTAATATACTATATTATCTCAACATGATTCAATTATTTGCTTTACATGCTTTACATGCTTAAGTTTTTGCCATGTACTCCTCCCTCACCTATAAAAATGGGAGGGTTTTCTAGTACCTGAAACATCTCTAAAGTTGTAGTAGAGATCAAATAGCACATTATATATGCAAATGACTAAACTGAAGAACCTTTCAAGATATGTTTACACTTTTATTGAATATATCACTCCTAAGACTGATTTATAACCCTATAATAATTACATTATGTCTTGATTTATTCTGCCAAAGAGATACTGAGTCTGAAATACCTCAATTTCCTCATCTTTGAGATTTCAAAGTTAGGATAGATTGTTTTGCAAAATACACTATCTACTTCTAAATTTTCCTTATGTGTCACATCAATGAAAGCAGAACTGAACTTGGCATGGAAACAAAATCAAGTTTCTGGATGTGAGAATGGAGATATAAACTTTATACTGGATTACTCAAAGTGGTTTTTTTTCTTTGTAAATCTAAATTTAGATAACATAACAATTGTTACAGCTTGTTTTCATTGAGAAAAAAGAAAAAAAGCATTTTTTTAGTTTTCAAAGTATATTATGGCTTCTTCTAGGACACGATACTATATAAGGATTTAGCAAGAAATGGACTGTATTTAGTTCCCCGCATTAAAACTTAATGAACTAGAGCTGCTTTATGTGGTATATATATTCTCAATGAAAGGATATATTCATCAGTTACAAAAAAAAAAAACACCCAAGAAGGTGCAGACCTATTCAACTCTTATGGAAGACGTTCTGATTTTATTTTTACAAGGGATACCAATTTTTAAGGATTTCATTGTGATAAAAATAACTTCCTTGAAATCTTGAAAACAAAAAAAAAAAAAGAGAGGAACACACCTTGGGTTGAGTACCTACACTGTTTTCAGCGTAATGACTCAAAATTTGCATTTAATCTGTTTTCTTCTCTGTACTGTTGTTGACCCTCCTTTTGTTCCCTGGTTTTCTATAATCTCTCGCTCCTGGTGGGCAGTTCCAAAGAGTGCTTGAGTATCCTGAAGTCTTTTTATGCAACAATGGTTACTCAGCAAGAAGTTCATCAGAAGCTCTGGGATATGGGAAGAATGCACAATCAAGGTGTTTGGAAAAAAATACCGACATTATTATGCCCTTAATTTGTTTTGCCTGTCATTATGTTATTTAAGGTATGAAGAACATGTAAGCAGACTATTCACTTTTAGTTAGCCAAATGGGCAACTTTAAAAATTCTTAATGCTGTTGCAGAAAACTGCCCATGGCCTGGCCCTTCCCCAATTGCTGTTCAATTCTTGGCTGTCTTAGGAAAGTAATCACTATTTATTGCTTCCATTTTCCTGCCTCCACTTATTTGTGACCCATTTTTGTAACTTTTGCCCCTTCAAATTCAGTAAAGTAGACCTTAAAGAGCCTGATAATTTTCTAATTTCCAATCTAATGATTAAAATAGGATATTATCTTGTCTAATATGCTTTTCTTCTTTGTAGTTACCACAGATTTCTAACTACTTTTATTGTTCTGTGCAACACATAGTTATTATCAGATGTCGACCAGGCCCAGAATAAGAAAATATGTAATTTAAATCAGATTCTGAAGTTATGATGCTTATTATTACTATCACAGATGATGAATGGGTCACAAGGGAGAATAGATGTATATCAGTTATTTTAGAGTACTTATAAATAAAAATGTGATTTAATAACAAATATTTAATATCACATAATTGATGATTCTCTGAAATTTGAGGCAATATTAATCTAAAGTGTTACATAAAAATGATTATCTAGAGCTAAGCAGATTGCTCCCTTCATGTGATAGCTCTCTGACTTACCGCTGCTTCCAGCATGTCCTGCTGTATATCGAAAACATTGACTCTGAGAATTGTTGTTCAATATTGTGGGACATTGTGTCTAATTTATTTATTTATTTATTTACCTTGCTTTTATTCCCCCTAAAGACACATGAGATTGTGACTGCTAATTTAGAGGAAGATACTTAACCCAGGAAAAAATATAGTGTATGTAGCAGATACAGTATAATTTCAGTATGAGATATTTAAGTACTAAAAATGGTACTGTAGAGAAACACTAAACCCAAACATAGGAAAGGTCAGAAGTTTTTCAATAAACAGTGCTACATCACATCAGATTTGAAGGATAAATTAGTATTTTCAGTTAACACCTTATTAGTTTTGCATTGAGAACATGTTAATTTTGACAGAAATTATGGTACATTTACTTACTAAGAAATGTGATATATCTATATTTAATACATATATGATTGCTCTAATTTGTGAACATAAATATTTTGAACTTTCTTAAAGTAGAGACACAGTATTAAACAGTATTTAAAAATTACCATGGAATAAAGAGGATACTTAATTATGCACAAAATGAGATTTTCTTTTTAGAAATTTTATTTTTCTTCTTCTTCAAAGACATTACTACTCTCTTCACAAATTCCCATTTTGGAAATATGCAGTTTTTAATCAGGACATTTTGTTTGTACAAATATTTAAAAAGCAACTTGGATTTTAAAATCAATTTAAGTTAATGACTCTTTTAATCTCTCCTCTAAATCAATGGTTCTCAACCAAAGGTGATTTTACTTCCCAGGGGCAATGTCTAGTTTTGGTTATTGTAATAGGTAGTGGCTACTGCTATTTATAGAAAAGAGCACAGAGCTGTTGCCTAACGGTTTATAACACATAAACTAGTCACCCACAACAACAGGAAACATTATCCCACCCAAAATATCAGTAGTGGCAAGGGTGAAGAACCTTGGGAAAAACAATCGAGCAATTTGAAGCTGTGAAACATTTGTTCTAGGTCTTGGATTTTAAGATAGCTGAAATAAAACTATCTTGATTTTTCAGTCAAATACCTTTGTAAAAAATGAAAAAAGAAATCAGAAATAATACAATGACAGGCTGAGATCTGTAGAGAAAGAACTAGAGAACTCTTAGATCTAGAGAGCCAGCCAAACAAAGATTTGAATTAGATTTTTCCCCTACTATGCCCATGCCATTTTTAATAAATACATAATATGACTTCTTAATGATTGGAATGAGGTCTTGCTGCATAATGGAATAAATGACCATCTCCTTCCAATATATGTTTTAGCATGGAAATGCTAAAGAAAAAGTTGACAAATCAAAATGCTGCTTTTCATTCTCAAAAGAAATTCCATTAAGTGGCTTAACCATGTATAGGGTGAGAGATATGAGTGAGGTTAAATTGGATGATCTAATAGGCTTCTGTTCATTAGAATTCTCATTTGAGATTTTCCAAGCTATAGAAGAGGCCTCATTTTTTTCCCTCTTTAATGCTTGTGTCTCACTCTGGGAGTTAACACCACTCAAAGTATAACAAATAAATATCTGTAATCCTAAAGACAGAAGGGCTGAGAGTAACCACTCATGTTTTTTTTTTCTAATTTTAGTACGTGGAGATACGTGATAGTTTATGCAAACCAAATTCACTGAATTTATATGTTTAAATACCTAACTTTAAATATATTAACACTGCCAAAACTGGCAGGAATCTTTAAAGAATTCCTGTGAAGAAAATACACATATATATTACTAATTCAAGAAGTAGCAAATATTCTCTGATTTTTTAAAGCCAAATCTGTACTCTAATCATATATGAAATAACTTCATCAAAACATTTGGGCCAGGCTGGAGATTTAGCTCAGCAATGTAAGCACCTGCCTGGCAAGTGTGAGATCATGAGTTTAATTCCAATGCCAAAAAACAAACAAACAAACAAACAAACAAACAAAAAAAAACCATTTGGGTCTTATCAAAAATTATTTGAAATATGGACTTACTTCCAAAAAGTATATTTTGTCTGTGCTATTAATGATGATTTTTGTTCAAACATATTATTTCTAATACATGTATTTTGGTGTTAATTTTATGCATGAGCATACTCGGAATCAGTTTATCTAAGTCTAGAGCCCATTGCTTGCTATTACTAAGATTACTTACCCTATTTTTTCACAGTGCAATAATCCAGGAGAAATGACACATTTCTTTTTGTTTTCCTGTGACAACAGCTGATATAATTACTCTCCAATCAATATTTTTATATTCAAATTCAACAATAATTTTTGTGCATTTAAATTTGTATTTGCTATATGCTATTTATTTTCCTAAGTTGAAAATGTTTATTCTTTTTAAAACTAAATTATCCACAAAATAATTTGATTTAGTCTACTTCACAGATGAGACAATTGAGGGCTGAGGGAAAGTATAATCTACACAAATATAAGTCTCAGAGATATAATTTGAATGTAAATACTTTAGTTTCTAAGTTGGCAGTCATTTTATAAATACATAATATTAATAAATTTCAAGTTTTTGAATGTATACATGCATTTTATTTAATTTCTAGTAGTGCTCATTAATCATTATGGGTTCTGTATCTGAACAATCAAGAAAACATAATACTCAAAGTTCACAGAGCAGCATGTGAAATATGCAAAAAAACAAATAATAATAAGTATTATAATAAAAGAAAAAGTAAACTTCCAGTTTTTGGAAACCAGAATTGAGCATGATAAAATATTTTTGGGAATTCAAGAAGGCTTAAGATGTTTCAATTTTTTTTGGCTTCAGATAAGTAATAATTTTGTATCAGAAAAAGAAATGAAACTATTTTAGCCAAAGACATTATAAGAACAAAAACAGAGAAGTGTAAAACTGCTTGGCTTAAATAATGAATCTAAAACTACTCTTCAAACTGTAGCCTAAAAACACTAAAATTAAACTAGATTTTTTATAAAAAGTACATTTTGCTTCTGCTGGTTAACTTCATATGTCAACTTGACTGATGTAGGAGATGCTCAGATTCCTGGCTGTGCCTGTGAGGCTTTCTGGAAGGTCCTGGCATTTTCACTGGTGAGGGCATCACCTTTCCCTCTGCATACAGCCTTACCCCTCTACTGTGGGAGTATGGATTTGTTTCTATTGGGCAGGGTCATCTACTGCCAACAGATATGTTTAAATTGACTCTGTAATCCTGATGTGGGTTGTAAGACCTGAACAGTGATGTGCAGTATGTAGTTTTAGACTGCTTGCATCAAATTTGCCTAAATTCTTCGTTAAAAATTTAGATTTCCAGCATATGTACATGTGCCAAATTATATTGGCAAGAGGGAAAATTATCCATTTTAAATAGTCACCACCCAATTCTCATGTACATTAAATTGAAAACTACTAGGGAGGGGAAATTCCATAAAAAGAGAGTTTGAAAAGTGTTTTCAGTAAAATTGTGCATTAAGAGATTTTGAATTCTTATTAAGAATTTGGATTTTGGCACAGAGGCAATGGATAAATAGAATTTTTAGACAAAGAATTCACATAATAGAGACAAAATAGATTTGTGTCTTAACATAGATCACTTTAGAAGCAATGTGAAAAACACACAGGGGCATAACAGAAAGTCCTGAATGGACTATTTTACTGGCAAGTAAACTGCAAAATGGAACTAAATATAAGAAGCAACTGTTTGTAGGTGCTGAAAAACATGAACAAAGAACTGTGATCTTTGGGAAAGACACAAAGTGAGTTCCACACTATACCATAATTGCCTGGAGTTTCCACCTGAATACTCTCCTGACACAGCAAAAGATGAAAGAAAGGGCAGCCTCACTGGGCTAAGTGTAAAGATCACAATTCCAATAACATGAAATGGTTATGATTTGCAGTTAAAGGTAAATGAGAAGGAAAAGCTTCATACCATGGACTCCCAACTTCTCCATGGAGATTGACAATAGCCTTTCGTGTTGGGCAGCTTTGGCATAGAAAGGCTATGAAATCTAGGAAAGGTCATGTAATTTACAGCTCAAAAGTAAGTGCTGACATGGGTACTGGGAGATTTGTGGGTTCCAGTTAACCAAAATGGAGAAATTCCATCAAGTAGTTTGTCAGTTCAAATGAGTCACTACAAAGCCATACCTTAGGCATAGTAAGGACCATATTCAAAAGGGAGGAACATAAATATGGCAAGTGGACAAGTTTAAAACAAAAGTCAACTCTTTCTTATAGAAAAATCAAATAGAGAGTGACTAGATCAAATATATACATCAAAAATGTACATGCATACCAGAACTCAAAACAAACTAAGTAAATACCACTTGAAGAAAAATGACACAGTCCATTTATGTCTAATATACGCTAAAAACTAACAGATGAAGAAGCAGCAAGACAATTTGGTTTGAAGCTGACAAAAAAAGCACTCAAAAGAAATCCCAGTCTTGTCCATGTGTTGACAGAAATAGGGTATTTAATGTGATCACTAATAATAGTTTCCACAACAAGGGTAAAGATAGAAGAAGAGTGGAAGGAACTGACTGCAAAATGGCAGGGGGGGCTTCTAAGTATGACAGAGACATCACAGCATGATTGGGATAATGGCTGAATGACTATACACATTTTCACATGTTATTAACTGCCCACTTAAAATTGTGAATTGTATTATGTAGATAAAATTTAAACCCTAGAAAAGATCCAGTGAGTAAAAATGAAACAAAAATTTAGCACCTGAGTGGTATTAAAAACACCAAACATCTGATCCCTTCTTGCTAAAGACAGCAAAGACACTGCAATTACTGAAAAGTACTGGAGAGGAGTTAGGTCCACGCCAAAGAGTTAGGCCCATGCCGAGAAAGGAGTTAAGCCTGCATGGCCAGATGAGTTCCAGCCCACCAGCGCTGGCCCAGGGAAATATTGGGACATCACTCCCAGTACTTGAGTGCCTGCCCAGCCCCCTAGGACACTGGACTAGCCTGGAAGGTTTCTTGGGCTTGAGTGGACCACACTGAGTGAACTTTGTTCACCCAGGGGACCAGGCCCATGCCATGAGGGGAGCCAAGTCTGTCTGAGTCCTGAGAGCCGAGGGCACAATAGGTGATTTCCAATACACCCAGGGCAAGTTTTGGAACTTTGCTTGAAACATGGAAATATAGAAAAATGACAAAAAAAAAGAGCAAAATGCAATCTCAAACTTCCAGCCCATCCCAAGAAAGCTTGGGAGCAATGTACATAGAAGAAAACAATAGTCATACACCTGAAATGATATCAACTGAAATAAAGAAACATGTACAGGAAGCTATGAAGGAACTCAAATCAGAAATAATCTCCCAGGTAAAAGAAGAAATGATAAAAATAGTGAAAGAAATAGTGAACACATCTAAAGAAGACACAGCTATAAAATTAGAGGAACAAAGCAAAAAGATAGGACCCTTGAATGAGCAGTATAAGAAACAAACAATACATCAAGCAGATTCAAAGAGATATACAGGAAATCAAAAATCTACTGAAAGTTGCCAAAACCACCTCAACAAAAGTGAAGATAGAATTTCAGACCTCATAGATAATATTGCTGCTAGTGAACAGGAAAGGAAAGATGTTTTAAAAATAACAAGGACTGCATCAGGGGTAAGCTGCCCGGAAGCTATATCGAGGGCCTGCCCTGCCACCGGGAACTTAGCAAGGACTGCATCAGGGATAAGCTGCCCAGAAGCTATATCGAGGGCCTGCCCTGCCACCGGGAACTTAGCAAAACCTGCATCAGGGGTAAGCTGCCCAGAACCTCCACCATCGGCCTGCCCTTCCAGCAGGAACTCAGCAGAAGCCTGCATCATGGGTAAGCTGCCCGGAAGCTCCACCGAGGGGCCACCCTGCTACCTGGAATTCAGGGCAAGCCTGCCTCAAAGGTAGGCTACATGGAACCTCACCTGTGGGCCTGTCCTGCCACAGGGAACATCAAGGAGGCCTGCCCAAGATGGAAAACTGCACTGGACTGCTACAGATGGGCCTGCCCTCCCACCTGGAACATCAGAAGAACTCAGTGGGCTCCAGTTAGTGTGAGACAATTTAGAACTTTGCTCTCAGGTGGCAAACCTTGGACTACAGTGGATTGACTTTATTAGCGTGGTGAGGATACCCCTAAAATAGAGGTGTACAGGGGATAAATAGGGCCAGTAGTAAAACCTCCTACAACTAACTGTAAGACTTTGTTGTGTCTGAAAAGAGTGTGTGTGATCCCCTCCTACACATAGAAAACAACAGACAGAGTGAAAATGACAAAATGAAAATGCAAAATGCAGTCTCAAACATATAGTTCACCAGAAGCAAGTATAGGAGACATTGAAATAGAGGACCCCAAAAGTAAAACACCGGGGAATCTCTGAAAAGATAGCCAGTGAAATAAAAGAACTACTGCATCAGGCTATGAAGTAAATCAAATTAGAAGTAGTCTCCCACGTAAAGATAGAAATAACAACTTTAGTAAAGGAGTTGTTGAATGCAGCTAAAGAAGAACTAGAGAAAAAAGTATATGAGCCTGGGAAACTGATTGAAATTTTGAATGAACAATATAGAAAACAAGCAGAATTCATGAAACAAACTCAAAGAGACATCCAAGCAACAAAAAATTCTATTGAAAGAATGCAAAACCAACTAAAGGAAGCTGAGGATAGGATTTCAGACCTTGAGGACAGGATCACTGTTAGTGATCAGGAAAGGATAGAACTTTTAAAAATAACAAAGCAGCATGAAATGACAATCCAGAAGCTCCATGATGATGCCAAGAGAAACAATCTAAGAATAATGGGCATTAGCGAAGATACAGGAGTCCAGGCAAATGACATATGTAAAAAGCATTTACAGAAATAATAGCAGAAAATTTCCCAAACATGGGGAAAGAATCTGATATGCAGATAAGTGAGGCATATAGAACACCAAACAGTCACAATCAACATAAATCCACACCCAGACACATAATAATTAAGATCTCAGGCATACAGCATAAAAACAGAATATTAAAAGCTGTCAGAGAAAAGACACAACTCACCTATCAGGGAAAGCCCATTAGAATCACTGCAGACATTTCAGCACAAAACCTCAAGTCAAGAAGATCTTGGAGTGAGGTATTTCAAGCCCTGAAAGAAAATCTTCAACCCAGACTGATGTACCCAGCAAAACTTTCAAATTTAATGGAGAAACAAGATACTTCCATGACAAAGAACAACTGAAGAAACTCATGTCCACCAAACCAACCCTAGAAGGAGTACTGAAGAACATACTAGACAGAGATCAAAATGACCACATTTCCCAAAACAACAACAGAAAGAAACGACCAGGTAGGATAAGCAATTAAATAAGAGGAAAAGCAGAAAGAAACAACTGGAACATAACATGGCAAAGTCGAGCCAGTACATATCAGTGATATCCATAAATATAAATGGCCTCAATTCACCTATAAAATGAAATAGATTGACAGAATGGATCAAGAAACAGGAACTCACAATATGCTGTATACAAGAAACACATCTGACCTAAAAGGAAACTCATAGATTATAAGTGAAAGGATGGAAAACAGTATTCCATGCAACAGGAACCCAGAGAAAAACAGGGGTAGGTATTCTATTTGCAGACAACGTGAACTTTAAATCTAAAATGATTAAAAGTGATAGAGAAGGTCACTACATACTTGTTAGAGGTAAAATTCAAGAGGAAAATCTAACAATGATAAATATATATGCACCAAATACAGGAGCATCCAACTATTTAAGAGAGATACTAATGGACATGAAAAACCCAATACACTAGAACACAATTATAACAGGAGATCTTAACAGCCAATTGTCACAAAGAGATAGATCAACTAGACAAAAAGTCAGCAAAGAAATAACAGAACTGAATCATACCTGTGAGCAATTGGACTTACTAGGCGCTTACAGAGTGTTCCACCCAACCACATCAGAATACACATTCTTCTCAGCTGCACATGGGACATTCTCCAAAATAGACCATATATTATCCCATAAAACATTCTTAAGTAAATGCAAAGGCATTGAAAGCATACCATGCATAATATCTGACCATAGTGCACTGAAATTGGAAATTAATGGCAAAAGAAATTGTAAAACCTACATAAATACATGGAAATTAAATAACAGCCTTTTGAACAACCAGTGGGCTACAGATGAAATTAAAGAAGAAATAAAACCATACCTACAATTCAATGAAAATATAGAAACAACATACTGTATTCTGTTGGATGCAATGAAAGCAGCCTTAAGAGGGAAATATATAGCAATAAACTGTCATATTAAGAACACAGAATGAGCACAAATAAACAACCTAATGTTTCATCTCAAGCTTCTAGAACAAGAAGAGCAAGCTAAACCCAAAGCTCATAGAAGAGAGGAAATTGTAAAGATTAGAGCAGAAATCAATGCAATTGAAACTAAAAAAAATACAAAGAATTAATGAATCAAAAAGCTGGTTTTTTGAGAGAATCAACAAAATTGACAAACCCCTAGCTAACCTTATCAAGAGAAAGAAAGAAAAAACCCAAATTCATGCAATAAGAACTGAAAAAGGAGAAATTACTACAGATCCCATGGAAATTCAAAAGCTCATGAATACCTACTTTGAAAATCTCTCCTCACATAGAATGGAAAACACAGAGGAAATGAACAGATTTCTAGAAACATATGAACTACCAAAGCTCAGCCAAGAAGATATAGGAATTTTGAACAACCCAATATCAGCTATTGAAATCGAAAATGTAATTAAAAACTTACCAACAATGAAAAGCCCAGGTCCTGATGGATTCACAGCTGAATTCTACAAGAAATTTAGAGAAGATCTGATGCCAGTACTCCTTAAACTCTTCAATGAAATAGAGAAAAAAGCAATCTTCCCTAAGTCATTCTTGGAGGCAAGTATTACTCTGAAAACAAAACCAGAGAAAGATGCAACCAAAAAAGAGAACTATAGGACAATCTCACTAATGAACATTGATGCAAAGATTCTCAACAAAATACTGGCAAATAGAATGCAACAAATCATCAAGAAGATTATACATCATGACCAAGTGAGGTACATTCCAGGAATGCAGGGATGGTTTAACATACGCAAATCAATAAATGTAATGCACCACATCAACAGAGCCAAAAACAAAAACCACATGGTCATCTCAATAGATGCAGAAAAAGCTTTGGACAAAGTCCAACACATGTTCATGATAAAAAAACTTCAGAAACGTGGAATATACGGCTTCTGCCTCAACCTTACAAAGGTCATCTATGACAAACCAACAGCCAACATTATACTAAATGGACAAAAACTGAAAGCTTTCACTTTAAAATCAGGAAGAAGACAAGGATGTCCACTCTCACCACTCCTTTTCAACATAGTTCTGGAAATGCTAGCCATGGCAATCAACAAAAGAGAGAAATAAAATTAGTAAAGGAAGGAAAGGAAGAAGTTAAATTATCACTATTCACAGATCACATCATGCTCTATATAGAAGACCCAAAAAACTGCATTAAAAGACTGCTAGAGGTAATAACCAAGTTCAGCAGTGTACCTGGATACAAAGTCAATACTCAAAAATCAATAGCATTCCTGTACACAAACAAAAAACTCACTGAGAGAGAAGTTATTGAAATATCGCCCTTTACAATAACACCTAAAAAATGAAATACTTAGGAATCAACCTAATTAAAAATGTAAAAGACCTATATGCTGAAAATTATACTATGCTGAAATAGGAGATTGAAGAGAATATTAGAAAATGGAAGCACATTCCTTGCTCTTGGTTAGGAAGAACCAACATTGTGAAAATGGCTATATTCCCAAAACTGTTATACAGATTTAATGCAATTCCAATCAAAATACCATTGACATACCTCACAGATCTACAGAAGACACTACTAAAATTCATTTGAAAACAGAGGAAACACAGAATAGCAAAAGCAATTTTCAGCAACAAAAGCAAGGCGGAAGGCATCTCAATTCCTGACTTGAAACAGTACTATAAAGCCACAGTGATAAAATCAGCTTGGTACTGGCAAAGAAATAGACCTGAGGATCAATGGAACAGATTACAAGATGTAAGCACAACTACAAAGACATTCAGCCATCTGATATTTGACAAAGGGGCTAAATATGTCCACTGGAAGAAGGATAGTCTCTTTAATAAATTTTGTGCAAAAAATTGGCTCTCTACATGCCGAAGACTGAAACTAGATCCATGCATATCACCATGCACAAAACTAAAGTCTAAATGGATCAAAGACCTCAATATTAAAACAGAAACACTAAATCTACTGGAAGACAAGTAGGTAGAAGTCTCGGAGACATAGGAGTAGGCAGAGAATTCATGAACAAAACACAAACTGCAAGGGAAAAACTTCAAAGAATCAACAAATGGGATCTCACATCATTGAAAAGTCTCTGCACTTCAAAGGAAATCACCAACAGTGTGAAAAGAAAACCCACAGAGTTGTGAAAAATTTTAACCAGCAACCCCTCAGACTAAGGACTTGTGTCCAGAATATATAAAGAATTGAATAACGTCAAGCCCCCCAAATTCAAACACCTTCTCCAAAAATGGGCATCTGAGATGAACACACAGTTCTCAGAGAAAGATATACAAATGGAAAATAAATACATGAAGAAATGTTTGCCATCACTGGTCACTTGAGAAATGCAAATTAAAACAGCACTGAGATTCCACCTTACTCCAGAAAGAATAGCTGCCATCAAGAAATCAACTGATAACAAATGTTGGCGAGGCTACGGGGAAAAAGGAACACTACTCCACTGTTGGTAGGAATGTAGACTGGTGCAACCATTATGGAAATCCATATGGAGAATTCTCAGAAGACTAGGATTGGAAGTTCTATTCAATCCAGCTATCCCCCCCTGGGTATTTTCCCCAAAGAACAAAAAAGTTCATATCACAGTGATATATGTGCACCCATGTTCATAGCTGCACAATTTATGATAGCTAAATCCTGGAAACAACCAAGATGCCCATCAACTGTAGAGTGGATGAAAAAGACGTGGTATTTTTATACAATGGAATATTACTCAGCTATAAAAATGGATGATCTTGAGGCCTTCATAGGCAAATGGAGACAACTTGAGGCTATCCCCATTAGTGAAATAAATAAGAAGCATATTTATAAATATCATATTGTGTCTCTAGTGTAAAAAGTAAATAAGAACAAGTGTAATAAAACCAAAATGTGTAATTGCTGTTGTAAAAAAGAGAAGAAAAGAAAGTGCTCTAAGGGATATAACTGCATGTATGTTTGAGTGTGTAAAATAGATGACCATATTGCTGAATCTTTGTTGGATCTTTGAGCAAAACTCTTTGGATTCTGACTCTTTGAATATTTACTATGTACCCTTTAAATTTGTAACTTGAACAAGTACATCCAGGATGACAGTACCTAATTTATAAATTACTGATTTCTTAGTAGGGCTTTTTCTCATTCTTTTTTTTTCTTTTAGAATTCTGTATTGTTGCTACCCTTTTTTCTGTTTTGTTTTTTTTCTTCTCTTTAAATGAAATTTTAAAAATCTATAATTGCTATTGTAAAAAAGCGGATATAGGAAGCACTATAAAAGATATAGCTGCATGTATGTTTAGATGTGTGGCATTGTTGACCATATTTCTAGGTTCTTGTTGGATTCTTAAACAGATCTGTTTGCACTCTCACTGCTTGAATGTCTACTTTGTGTGCTTTAATTTTGTAACTTGAATAACTATTTCTAAAAGAACAATATGTAATTTATCAACTTGTGATTTCTTACTGTTTATCTTCTTTTCTTGAAATTCTGTTATATTTCTACCTTTTTCCCTGTTTTTTTCTCTTTATATAAAAAAACATGAAAAAAATAACATTCAATCAGTAAATAACTATTCAACAGTTACAAGATTATGCAAAGAAAAAACAACATAAGATTAATAGTGATAAATGAAAAAAGAGGAGACAACAGAAATGATATCCAGAGGCTATTTAGAGAAGTAATAGCTGAAAATTTCCAAAACATGAGAATGGAAACTGACAAACAGATTATTGAAGCATATGGAACTCCAAACAGCCATAACCAAAATAAAACTACACCCAGACATACAATAATCACCATCCCAGAAATATAACATAAGATCAGAATATTAAAAACTGCTAGAGAGAAAAGACAAATCACCTATAAAGGAAAACCTATCAGAATCAAAGCAGACTTCTCAACACAAACAATGAAGTCAAGAAGAGCATGGAGTGAAATATTTCAGATCCTAATGGAAAATGACTTCCAACCCAGACTGATATACCATTTAAAACTGCCCTTCAAAACTGATGGAGAAATAAGATATTTCCATAACAAAGAACAGCTGAAGAACTTCATGATCACCAAACCAACCTTGCAAAGAATACTGAAAGACATTCTAGATACACATAGGAAAAAACCACTAAGCAAGACAGACAATTAAACAGAATGGAAAGGTAAAGATACATCAGCAGAAAGATAACATGTCAACAATAAAACAATATACATCAGTTGTAACCATTAATGTAAATGGCCTCAGTTCACCAATTAAAAGATATAGACTGGCAGAATGGATCAAGAAACAGTGTACAACCATATGCTGTCTTACATGAAACCCATCTAACCCAAAAGAAAATTCATAGACTGAAAGTCCAAGGATGGGAAATAGTATTTCATGCAACAGGAACTCAAAAAAAAGTGGGGGTAGCTATTCGGTTTGCAGACCATGTGAGCTTCAAACCAAGAATGATCCAAAGAGATAAAGGTCACTACATACTAGCTAAACTTCAAGAGGAACAGATAACAATCTTAAATATATTATGCACCAAATTCCAGAGCACCCAGCTATACAAAGCAAGTGTTAACAGAAATAAAAAATAAAATAAGCAATGACACAATTTTAACAGGAGACCTTAACACATTGACATGAAGGGACAGATCAACTAGACCAAAAATCAGCAAAGAAAAAGCAGAACTGATCCACACCTGTGAAAAAATGGACTTGATTGATGTATAGAAAGTGTTCCATCCAACAACATCAGAATATACATGGGCCATTCTATAAAATAGTCCATATACTAGCCCACAGTACATGGGCCTTCTATAAAATAGACCATATACTAGCCCACAGAACATATTTAACTAAATGCAAAAGAATTGAAATTATCCCATGCATGTTATGGGATCATAGCTCTATGAAACTAGAAATTAATGATAAAAGAAACTGAAAAAACCCCACAAACACATGGAAATTAAATAACACACTCTTGAGCCATCAGTGGCTCACAGAGGAAATTAAAGAAGAAATTAAATAATATCTACAAGCAAATGAAAATACAAATACAACTTACTGGAATCTGTGGGATGCAATGAAAGCAGTCCTCAGAGGAAAATTTATTGAACTGTGTTCCCACAGAATGAATACAAATAAACAACCTGATATTACATCTCAAATATCTAGGAAAAAAAGAGCAAGCCAAGCCCAAAGGCAAGAGAGGAGATTTTAAAAATCAGAGCTGAAACTAATGCAATAAAGACTAAGAAAACAATACAAAGAATCAATCAAAGAGTTGGTTCTTTGACAGAATAAATAAAATTGATAAGCCCCTAGCTAACCTAACTTAAAAAAGGAAAGAAAAGAATCAAATTCATGCAATATGGAATGAAAAAGGTGAAATCACTACTGACTCTGGAAATACAGAAGATCATCAACACCTATTTCGAAAACCTCTACTCTCATATGTTCAGTAACACAGAAGAAATGGACAGATTCCTAGAAACATATGAACCACCAAAGCTGGATCAAGAAGATGTAAAACTGCTGAATAACCCAATATCTATTAATGAAAGTGAAAATGTAATTAAGTCTTTACCAACCAAGAAGAGCCCAGGCCCAGATGGATTCACTGTGGAATTCTATGAGAAATACAAAGACTTAATGCTGACACTCCTCAAACTCTTCAATGAAATCAAAAGGGAAGCAATTCTCCCTAAGTCATTCTTGGAAGCAAATATTACTGTAGTACCAAAACCTGAGAAAAACCCAAATAAAAAAGAGGACTATAGGCCAATCTCCCTAATGAATATAGATGCAAAAATTCTCAATAAAATATTGGCAAACAGGATGCAGCAAATCATCAAGAAGATTATACACCATGACCAAGTGGGATTCATCCCAGGCATGCAGGGATGGTTCAAGATACATAAATCAATAAATATAATCCACCATATCAGTAGAGCCAAAAGTAAGAATCATATGATCATTTCTATAGATGCAGAAAAACTTTTGATAAGATGCAACAACAATTCATGATAAGAACCTTACAGAGAATTGGAATAGATGGTCTTTACCTCAATATGATAAACCAACAGCCAGTGTCATATTAAAAGGCCAAAAACTGAAAGCCTTTACCTTAAAATCAGGCACAAGACAAGGATATTCCTTATCACTGCTCCTATACAACATAGTACTAAAAATACTAGCCAGAGCAATTAGACAAGAGAAAGAAATAAAAGGAGTAAAGATAGGAAAAGAAGAAGTTAAATTATCATTATTTGCAGATGACATGATACTCTACATAGAAGACCCCCAAAACTCCACTGAAAGATTCCTAGATATAATAAATTCAGCAAGGTAGGTGGCTACAAAGTCAATACTCAAAACTCAATAGCACTCCTATACACTAGCAACAAATTCACTGAGATAGAAATAAGAGAAGCCACACCCTTCACACTAGCATCCAAAAAAATGAAATACTTAGGAATTAATCTAATGAAAGAAGTAAAAGAGTTATACAGGGAAAATTATAATATCCTGAAAAAGAAATCAAAGAGGACCTCAGAAAATGGAAAGACATCCCTTGTTCATCAATAGCAAGAATAAATATTGCGAAAATGGCCATTCTCCCAAAATTGTTATACAGATTCAATGCAATCCCAATGAAAATACTACTAACATACCTCATAGATCTAGAGAAATCATTCCTAAAATTCATCTGGAACCAGAAGAGACCTAGAATAGCAAAGGCAATTCTAAGCAGCAAAGGCAAGGCAGGAGGCATCACAATCCCTGACTTGAAGTTATACTACAAAGCTACTGTAATAAAATCAACATGGTACTGGAATAAAAACAGACCTGAAGATCAATGGAATAGACTAAATGATACATCCACAAGTACAAACACACTCAAACACCTTATCTTTGATAAAGGGGCCAAGCATGTTCACTGGAAGAACAATAGTCTCTTTAATAAATGGTGCTGGAAAAACTGGATATTCTTACACTGAAAACTAAAATTAGATCCATGCCTGTTACCCTGTGTTAAACTAAAATCTAAATGGATCAAAGATCTAAATGTTAAAAGACAAACACTAAATCTGTTGGAAGGCAAAGTAGTTAAAAATCTTGAAGACATAGGGGTAGGTAGAGAATTCATGAACAAGAACCAAACTGCACGGGAAATGCTTCCCAGAATCAATAACTGGAATCACATCTTATTAAAGAGTTTCCCCATGTCCAAAGAAATCTCCAGCATAGTGAAAGAATACTCACAAACTGGGAAAAATTCTCAATGAACTGCCCCTCAGACAAAGGACTTCTGTCTAGAACTTATCAAGAATTTTTAAAAATCAGACCCCCAAGATTCAAAGACCCAATATAAAAATGGGCAACCAAGATGAACACACAGTTCTCAGATGAAGAAATAAGAATGGCAAATAAATACATGAAAAAATGTTCATTGTCATTGGTCATTAGAGAAATGCAAATTAAAACCACACTGAGATTCCATCTCACTCCAGAAAAAAATGGCCAGGATCAAGAAAACTCCCAACAACATGCTGGAGAGGCTATGGGGAAAAAGGAACTCTTCTGTGCCATTGGTGGGAGTGTAGACTGGTGTGACCACTGTGGAGGTCAGTCTGGAGATTCCTCAAAAAGCTAGGATTGGAAGTCCCATTTGACCCAGCTATTCCACTCCTAGGCATAGTCCCAGAAGAACTGAAAACATCATACTACAGTGATATATGTGCACCGATGTTTATAGCAGCACAATTGGTAATAGCCAGATCTTGGAAACAATCTAAGTGCTCATCAACTGAGGAATGGATAAAAAAATTGTGGTACTTTTATACAATGGAGTACTACTAAGCTATAAAGAATGATAACATTGAGATATTTATAAAGAAATGGATGCAACTTGAAACCATACTCATAAGCAAAATAAATCAAACTCACATGTATAAATACCATATAGTCTCCATAGCATAAGAAATGCTAAGAGTACATAAGATTCCATGGTAATCATGGTTCCCCATTATATTGCTTTGAAGTCTTATGTTTTCATTCATTGGTTGGAATGGTTTTATTATATTTTGTTTGATCTTATGTGTGATGGTATGAACAGCTACTTTGAAGAAAACAAGACATTATAACAACCATTGCTGATTTAATAACATCTTGCTTTAAAGTCCTAACATGCTTTTGTTTTTCTATTACCATTGATTCTATCATGTGCTTTATTGGATTTTAATATGTATAATAATCTAAGCAAATTTTTAATGGAAAATTAGATCTTATAGTAGCCATTGTTCATTTTCTGTTATTTGGTCCAGAATGCCTTGTAATACTTTCATTTTCTTGAATGGTTTTATTCTATTTTGTTATATTTAATATAATTGTGTGTGAAGCTATACTCAGCTATTTCAAAGAAAGAGACATTATGGCAGCTACTGTTGATATCCAATTGTCTTGTTGTGAAGTGCTGTGTTGCTTGCATTGTTCTGTTCTGATCTGCTTTACATTTATGTTTGATATTAATGTGTGTGAAGGTATGCTCAACCATTTTGAAGAAAAGAGACATTATGATAGCTATTGTTGATGTCTGGTTGTCTGGGCATGAAGTGCTGTGTTGTTTGCATTATTCTGTTCTGATTTGCTTTGTTCTGTTCTCTTTCATGTTATTCTCTTAAAAAAAGAAAAGAGGTAGCCATATGAGGTAGGTATAGCACGATAGGGTGTACAGTTTAAAGAGCAATTGCTGTGCATAGCAACCAGCTCCAGCTCTAGATGTTTCCATGGGGAGGGATGCTGACAGGATGAGAAAATAAAGAAAAGACTAAAGCTGGGGTCATGTGGAGTGCTCTCTCCTGATTTGAGAAAATGAACTGCTCAGCCATCATAGCTCAGTTTATTTATACACTCAATGGGATGATGTCAATTTCAACCCCGCTGCCTAGCAACTTGTTTACCTGGCTGGCCTGGGCCCCCTGCATTCTTGGAGCTGGAACAGCTTGTTTACATGGCTTGTTTTGGGCTCTTTATGTTTTCAGCCTGGCCTTGCTTTAGCCCCACACATGTGATCAATCTCTGGCTTCAATTGCTCCCCACAGATGTGAACAACAAAAATGTATTAGATTGATATTATTCATTTTGACTATTATGGGCAAAATAGAGTTCAATTGCAATTATTTAAAAATATGTTTAAGCATCAGCTTTGTAAGCATCAAAAATAATAAGATCTAGGAAGCAAAAAATAGACTAAAAAGCTTTTTCATATTAAATGAAATAAAATAACATTATGCATAATTATGAACTGAATGCAAGGTTAGAAAATAATCTATCCATTGTAAAATTGATCAAATTTTAATTTAGAAGTTAGAGTATAGTAGTATCATCTAGGTGTTAAATTTTCTATTTATATAATTCCATTATATAAATAGTGAATTGCCTTGATCTTAGGAATTAAAGATTAAAGTGCTTAGCACCAACCAGGCCTCCAATTCATGTTCAAATGGCTCAGGAAAAAAATGGGATGAAAATGAGACAACATGCAATAGTGAAACTGGATTAATAACATATAACACTGCTATACAATTCCTTCATGTCCTAAAAATTTTAAATAAACTCTTACTAGAAAATTATGGGGAGGGGAACAAGAGTCCAAAATGAATTAGATACTCATTGCAGTTGATAAGTCAAAGAGTAGTTACAACTATGCTCAATGCACTGGCAGTATGAAAAGTTACTTTATATTGGTTTTGCATTTGAAGTGGAATGGCAAATTTAATTTTTTTTTATCTTTTAAGGATAAAGCAAAGTAATCAGGCATTCTGTCAATGCTTTTAAGACCTTTTGCCTGCTTAGTTTCATTAGAATCTACATTCATTTCAATTTGCTTTGAAAATGTTATACTGCATGCACCCTCCTGAAAAATATAAAACATAAGAAACTGAGCAAAGAGAGCTCTAAAAATAGAAATTTCATTTTGATAAACAGAGGTGTAAGAAATCTATCCTCTAAAGACTGTAGCACTAAATCATTCAGAATGCATCTGTGTGTTCTGTTATGTTAGAGTTTAGCAAAATGAACTAATACAGAAATTATCTCCCTGACAGTCAAGACCCAAAATTCAGTTTCACATAAAACCTTGGCTATCAGTCACCAGCTTTGTGTACTTTCGGGAGAAAAGTACTTTCGGATGGATTTCCTATACAGGAAACTCAGCCTCCATGGGAGTTTAGCAGAATGATTAGCAGTTATTAAAGCCAATTTACCAGTTTACTGTGGCCCTCTCTGAGAGAACCAGGATGTGTAGGCATTGATTGGGTATGAAAAGAGATCAGCTTTGAACTATTTGCACTAAGAGTTGCTGGAATATGTGATTCTGAATCATGGGGAAATGGGGAAATGGGGTTTTCTGGGAAAGAAAATGGGACTCACTGGGTTTGGGAAGGAATGTGGTAGGGAGGAGACTGACATAGCCAGTTAGTCCCCCCCCCGACACACCTGCATGCACAAAAGTGAAATAAAACCCTGTCACAGACTCATAGGAAATTAAAGAAGAGCAAAGTATACAATGTAACGATGAGAGTCTGGGAATTACAAATCAACTGTGAGTCTGGGAATTACAAATCAACTGTATTAGATTTTAATCCTTATTCTAATATTATTAGATATTGTAATGGTCCAATGATGATTTAGAAATGAAAGCCAATCAATCAAGAGTGAAGGAGTTTTATTGCCAGGCCTGGCGATGCAGTCTCTGTTGATGGATCTCGAGACTGCGCACCTCACAACTAAGGGAGTTTACTTTTATAGAGGAGCAATGCAGCTGATTGGTGGGTAGGCTGATAAGAACACGGGGAGTGAGCTGGTTGGTCATTAAGGGTGGCAGGTGAAGTGTCATTCCGGGGAAAAGGAAACTTCTGTGAGAAACAGCTGAGGCTTATTAACAAGGACTTAAATCTAAAATGGCAGCACATACAGAACAAGATGACGGTGCAGGTGGTTAGTAGTTGATCAGAGTATTACATTCCCCTCTGATGTTGTGACTTGAGCCAAATCTTTGGCTCATTCAGTGAGAAGGAGCTCATATTGAGCCCTTAGGACCATTATGATACAAGGCAGCTATGTCTTAGGGCCCCCTCCATCTGATACATGGAGGGGTGCTGTTTTATTCCAACAAGCATGTTGGCCTGGGGTACCTCTACAGCCAGCAATAGCATATCACAGTTAGGTTAGCAGGAAGGACCAAAGGTCTTTGGGTTCCTTGAGCTAAGCATAGCCAACAGTCCTCAGCCAGATTAGGATCGTGGGTGACTCGAAGTCCTGGGCTTGAGGGTCCAAACCTACTTCCCTAGGTCTAGGCAAAACCAGCGGATGGTAGAGAACAATCCGCTGCTCTCCACACACCCAACTCTGAGAAACCCCCGCGAGACCCGACAGCCGTCCAAGGCAAGCCATTTTGTTTCCACAGTCCACACTCTGGGTACATGAGCCAGTGAATCGACCCGACGACAGAGTGCCCCCCCCCGCAGTCGCAAGGGCCTCCATTACCCGGTGGTCCAAAACCTCCCCGGGTCTGCAACAACAGACCCAACAAAATGGCCACACCTAAAGGATTCACCATGAGAGGGGCCCAGGTACCAACCCCAGTCAGCTCCAGTCCAAGGGGGTCACCAGCCTGCTGCACAGTCCATCCATCCCAAGAGTCCTCCTCTGCGACGTCCACCTGCCCGACGCGGGAGTGGTGAATCCAGGCAGTCCCCCCAGCCACCCCGACAGCGGTCAGTGCGCTCAGCACCACTGCACAGGGTCCTTCCCAGCGGGGCCCGAGTGACCCCCAACGATGACGCCAAATCAGGACCAGAGTCCCGGGGTCGATGGATGAATGGAGTGGAGTTCCCTCCGAGGGAGCTGGGCTCTTTTGTCTAAACAGCTGGTGGATAGAAGTCAATATGGGCTGCAGCGCCTGTAAGGACTTAATAAGATAAGTTCCTCCGAGAGCCCAGGAACTAAAGGAGGCGGAAGCCCATAGAGGGCCTCAAAGGGGGTAATTCCAGCAATGTACAGCAGGCTCTTAGGAGCACAAAGGGAAGGAGGCTTACCCAATTATCGCCAGTTTGTCATTCTCTCTACTTGCCCAGAACTTTGTGGCCAATATGCACAATGCAGTTTCCAATCAACTTTTAGGAACCGAGCAAGTTTCTGGGTAATTTGAGCTATGAAAGCCGAGCCGTTGTTGGACCCCATAGATAAGGGTAGGCCAAATCATGGGACTATTTCATATAGGGGTAGGCCAAATCATGGGACTAGTTCATATAAGAGTTTTTTGACTCCAACTAAAGCTGACTCAGATCTAGTAGGGAATGCTTCTACCCAGCCAGTGAAGGTATCATCCAACACCAATAAGTATCGATGCCCCTGAAGGCCAGGTTTCTTCATTTCAGTAAAGTCAATTTCCCAATGTTCACCTGGACTTTTTCCTTTGAATCTGGTAGTTTCCAAATCTTGACATTTCTTTGAGTTAACCT
The DNA here is from genome assembly GCA_004027455.1 of Hydrochoerus hydrochaeris. Lineage (NCBI taxonomy): Eukaryota > Metazoa > Chordata > Mammalia > Rodentia > Hydrochaeridae > Hydrochoerus > Hydrochoerus hydrochaeris. The sequence goes on from PVLA01007829.1 coordinate 26,998, forward strand.
GTTGGCATTGTGGGCATCTGGAGCTAATGGAGGTGGCCATCCTGGTCAGATGGGGAATAAAAAATCTGCCTCTGAACAATTCGGCCAGTTTGGTTCCCCCCAAATGAGTAGACTGGTGAGTCTGGTTAAGAAGCTCTCGTCCTAAGGCTTCAGGCAGTAACACCCGCTTATCAGGTAACTGGAACCATCCTCCAGGGAGGTTAGGTTCTGCCTTTAACTGAGAGGCCAAGTGATGGTCCTTTTGTGTGTAGACCGGTTCCGACAAAGTCTGAGGGATCAGCAATAGCGCTGTTGTATCCTCAGAGGTCCCCCCTCTGATGTAGTAGCTATTTCTCGGGCTGCACAGTCAGCCAAATTGTTTCCCCAATGACTGGATCATCCCCTTTTTGGTGAGCCTTACAATGGATGACAGCCACTTGCTGTGGTAGCCATGCAGCTGCCAAAAGGTCTAGGATCTGGGGAGCGTTCTTGATTTTCAATCTTGCTGAAGTTAAAAGACCTTTCTCCCATAGACATGGACAGTGGCAAAGGCATACCTGCTATCTGTAAGATGTTCGCCCTCTTTCCAGTTGCTATCTTGAGGGCCTCAGTTAGGGCAATGAGCTCTGCAAGTTGTGCTGAAGTTCCAGGATCTAGGCTTTTGGCCCAAAGTACCTTGGTCTCAGTGGTCACTGCTGCCCCCGCCACTCGCTTACCTTCGCAGATGAAACTACTTCCGTCAGTGAAATAGTTCGGAGCATCGCTCAAAGGAAGATCAGACAAGTCAGCTCGAAGGTTCTGTTGTCTCTCAACGAGGTCAGTGCACTGGTGGAGGGGGACTGTAGAGTCATTGTCAGGCATGAGAGTGGCAGGGTTTAAGGCTGAGGAGGTTTTGAACATTATTGAGTCTGGATCTAGGAGCAGGGCTTGGTAATGTAGGACCCAGGCATTTGATAACCACTTTTTGGGCAGGGCCTTGATAAGAGTCTCTAGGCAGTGGGAGGTTACTATGGTGAGCCTTTGTCCAAACGTGAGCTTTTTGGCTTCTTTCAAAAGCAAGGTTACTGCAGCTAGAATCCTGAGACAAGGAGGCCATCCCCCCACAACGGGGTCAAGTTTCTTGGAGAGATAAGTGATGGGACGCTACCAAGGTCCCAGCTCCTGTGTTAAAAGCCCCTTTGTGACCCCTCGCAGCTCATCTACGTACAAGGTGAAGGGTTTTGTCACATTTGGGAGCCCCATGGCGGGGGCCTGGGATAGTGCCTGTTTAAGTCGAAGGAAAGCCTCATCACATTCATTAGTCCATTCCAGGGGTTTTTGAGTATCCCCTTTCAAAGAATCATACAGGGGTCTGGCCATTTCTGTGAAGTCTAGGATCCAGAGTCTACAGTATCCCACTGCTCCCAAGAACTCATGGACCTGTCTTTTTGTCATTGGTGTGGGGACTTGTAATATAGCCTGAATCCTCTGGTCAGACAGAGTCCTTTTATCTTCATGTAGTCTATAACCCAGATAGGTTACAGTCTGTTGGCACAATTGTGCCTTTTTAGCGGAGACTCTGTATCCAAGCTGACCTAGAGTCATCAGCAGTTGCTCGGAGACCTCTAGGCATAGTTCATAAGTGGGGGAGGCTATTAGTCTCTTGCTAAAGCCTCAAAGAGAGTGGGGGCAATTTTAAATCCTTGTGACAACCGAGTTCAAGTCAGCTGCTCCGTCACCCCTGACTCGGGATCCGTCCACTCAAAAAGCAAAAATAGGTTGACTTACTGGTGCGATCGGCAAGGTGAAGAAAGCATCCTTCAGATCCAGCACTGAGTACCAGGTATATTCTGGGCTGAGTAAGCTCAGCAGGGTGTAGATCTTGTACAGGCCGATAATCTGACGTACCTGGCTTTTGCACTGGAAGCAAAGGCGTATTCCAAGGGGAAACACATGGCACTAATATACCATTTTCTTTTAGCCTTTGGATGTGGAGCAGGATTCCCTTTCAAACAGGGAGGCTGATGGGGTATTGATGCAGCCTGATAGGAGAAGCCTGAGGCAATAGTTTTATAACTAAAGGCACCTGGTTTGCAGCCAGCCTAGGAGGATTATTTTTGGCCCAGACCTTGGGAACAGCTTTTTGCCATTGAGCTAGCAACTCATTATTGATTGAGGCTGGGTCTTTGTCTTCTATTAAGAGATGTCCTTCACCTTCTGGGTAGAGGGCCGTTACCCGAATTCCTACGTGTGACTCTGTGCCCAATTTCAATTCGGGTTTATCAGTCTGGAAGTCAATTTGCACCTTTAACTTATGGAGCAGGTCTCTCCCTAAAAGTGGATCTGGGCATTCAGGGACCCACAGAAATTCATGGTGAGTTACTTTGTGGCCTTGGTGGGCCAAGCTAGCAACCATTTCCTCTGCCAATTGCCTTACCCCAGTTACTCTTGACAAATTAGTAGGCTTTTTTGCAGCCACTTGAATTGCATCTAGAAGCCTCTGGCGATATTGTTCTAAAGCCTCCTTACCTTTATCGGTGTTGGGATCCCATTCCAGGCAAGAGAAAGGAAAAACAAGCTCTATTCTCTGGAGGTCAGCCGTAGGAGTGTCATCTGGATCTCGGATGCCCTTTTTACCCAGGGTGAGGACACGTAAATGTTCCTCTGCAGTGAAAAGGACTCGGAGTATCTGCTGGCAGTCATCCCAAGTGGGACGATAAGTGGAAAAAAAAACAGACTCTAGGAAATTGATCAGACTATTGGGGTCCTTAGAGAAAGTAGGGTTTTGGCTTTTAGAGATCAGGGGTGAAAAAAGGGAGCATAGACAAACATTGAGCCTCCACCGTGCATTGGTACCTCTCACAGGGGGCAAGGGAAACAGCTTCTGAAGGGGCTTTCAGTTGGGGTTCTGCTTGGGGGGCAGCTGCATGTGCGGATCAGACTGGGTGGAGGAGATGAGGAAGTGGAAGGTCACTGCTGGCCATTCCTGCGTGACAAAAATCATTAATCTCCCTTTATATACATTTTCCCCATAGCCAGTGGCACATCTTTTGAACTCCTTGAAATGGTCAGGGACTAGGGCCAAGGGGCTGGCAGCTCCTTGGTGCCAGTCTGCCCCATGATTTTCCTAAAGGCAAAGGTTAAGGAACAGAGACTTAATGATAATTGACAAATAACATCAGACAACCGACACAACCGACACAACCGACACAAACGACACAAACAACACAAATGACACAAACGACAGACTGCAGTCAAAAGAAAAACTCCTCACTCAACTGCAAGTTTTTGGTTACAAGATTTAGTTCAACCAGAAGGCTCAAAAACAAATGGAGTGGTCAGGGTGGCAAGCCAGAACACAGATACAAAGCAAAGTGGGCCGTCAGCCCAAACGGATTGTTCTGTCCTTACACACCCGATCCAACTCCCAAATAGAGGGCATCCCCTCTCCAAATAGAACCTAGGTATGGCGCGCCATCAAAACCCTCTGGAAGAAACAAAATTTACTCACTATTGAAGGGGTCCAGATGATCAAAATAGTCTAATTTGGGTCGGTGGGAGCTAAGCCTCCATCCTGGACAAGCCCCCAAATGTAATGGTCCAATGATGATATAGAAATAAAAGCCAATCAATCAAGAGTGAAGGAGTTTTATTGCCAGGCCTGGCAATGCAGTCTCTGTTGATGGATCTCGAGACTGCGCACCTCACAACTAAGGGAGTTTACTTTTATACAGGAGCAACGCAGCTGATTGGTGGGTAGGCTGATAAGAACACGGGGAGTGAGCTGGTTGGTCATTAAGGGTGGCAGGTGAAGCGTCATTCCGGGGAAAAGGAAACTTCTGTGAGATACAGCTGAGGCTTATTAACAAGGACTTAAATCTAAAATGGCTGCGCATATAGAACAAGATGACGGCGCAGGTGGTTAGTGGTTGATCAGAGTATTACAATATCTAAATTCAATCTTCCATTTCTTTTTCTGTAAAATAATCTCTAATGTGTATCTCATAAAGTTATTTTAATAACTACAAGCAATAGTGTATATTAAATTCAGTCTGATATTTAGTTTATGAAAAGTGCAGAATAAAAATAAACTTATGATTAAAGAAGAGAAGATTGATTCCATATAATTCATGTTGTATAAACTATAAATATAAAGCATCATAAATTGTAAAGTATGAATAAATTAGATAATTTTCAAATTATATAAATGTACATGTATGACAATGTCAACGGTCAATTCCAACACAGAATATCCTCATTCTTCTGATCCACTTTTATGTTTATTTTTTTACGCATTACTGAGATTTGGTTAGAACCAAGGCCCCATGTAAAGAAACAACTGAAGCAAAGGTAGAAATAAAAGAAGACTACTGATGAGATCTTCAAGAATATTTCAAGAAAAACTTTCAGGAGAAGAATGTAGCCTCAATCACCCAGAGACAGAGCCTCAGCCCACTACATATGGACTGGAGTGTTGGGGAGGAACTCTGGGTGAGAAGCAAATGGCTTTTCTGTAAATCCTGACTAATCACCAGTCAACCACATAACCTGGTGATAGTAATCGTATTCATTTAAAGAATTCTCGTGAGAATTAACACCAGAATCTTATGCAACATCTGTCTTCTGTATAGATGTTTTCTGTGATCACTTTTTTGCCTCCAGCGTCCACGGAAACAAAGTGTAAGGATACACACCATCCTTAATTCTCCCAGAGGACTGAGCAAATGGCAGCGTCACACCTGGTAAACTGCTGGGTGCAACGCCATCAATCTGTTTCTAGTCAGTGGAGGGGGCGGAGTCCTTTTAACATAAGGGTTCGAATATGTGGCTTGTTGCTTAGGAGAGAAAAATAAAGGCTAAACTCTGGAAGTGAACTAAGCAATTTTAGCATCTCTGACTTAAAAATAAATACTGAACAGATGCATATAAATGCTAGGCTGTTGTTCACATGCCATGTGTAAAATTTTCTATTAACTGACAGTTTCATTTTAGAAATGACCATTTCTATTATATTTGTAAAACTTTATAATAATGCTATGTATTTCAGTGCATTGTTATTTTTTATTTAGTTATCTCATCATAAGTGCTTAAAATATAAAATCATGGGTGAATTCACTTTAATATCTTATTGAAAACTTTTAGATCAAAATACAGTTGTACAAGATTTCTCAGGAAGCTAGTAATAGATCTTATGAGGTCAAGGAAATATGGAAAGTTTGGCCAAATTTGGGTTAGCATGTTTACATCAGGGAGAGATAAAGTATTTAATAGAATGTGTTTAATTTGTGTGTTGAATCTGTGGGATACAGTTATAGTAGATACCCATACATTGCTATTCTATTTATTTTTTAAAGCCGAGTTCAAACAATTTAGTTCAAATTAACAAAATAAATGCTTAATATTCATTTGTCAGTTCAATACATTTATTGAGGAGCTATTATATCCCACACACCGTAGTAAATGCACAGGATACATTAAAAAAACAAAATAGGATGGAAGCCAAATTTAAGTCTTGTCACTCTGACCAATGTTCACTTTTAGGTTTTTTCTTTGGCATTTATCACTTTCCTTATACTCCTGCTGCCTATTATTTAGCAACTACTTGATGACATTTCGGAGGACTCTTGTTGATTTAACCCAATCCCTGACTGGCAAATCCAATACTGAAAAGTGGTTATTGATTTTTAAACAAACTAAATACTGAGTTTAAACCAGGAGCACAGTGAAACAAATTCAGAGCTATATTGATGGGAATATATGCCTGGAAATTACTGCATCCAGTGAAGTTTACTAGGGTTGGAAGAGGAAAAGACAAAATGAAAAGTGAGTCTATTAAATCAAATCCCTGATCATACATGTATACATATGCACATGGTTATCCATAAGCACATGCATATACATCTTCAATTTTAAAAGCACAAAGTTTGAATTAGTGCCTTCTGCAAATATAAGTGCAACATAAATGCAATAGATGGAGTCCACTTTCAGTGAGGTCATTTAAGTTGACTTTACTGAGGGTTTCATCAGAGCTGTGAAAATGTGATCACAAAATCCATATATCAACATACTTTCATTTGAAAATTATTGAAGAGATTTGGTTACTATAAATTCAGAAGTATATTTTTGTAGACTTCTGCTGTACCTAAAGAGTTCTGAAACCTTTCTCTCTACAATTAAAATAGAAGAAAATGATATTAAAAGTTCAAGAGATCAAGTTTTCATATGCTGTTTTTATTTCCTGTATAATTTGAACTTTCCAGGGTAACTTGGTGAATATAAATTTTATATACTTAGGAAACACAGACATATAAAAATAAGTTCATTTGTCTCACATTCAAATTTTTGGCATTACATTTGTGAAAACAAATTTTAAATGAGAGAGGGAGTGAAAAAGAGAGAGAGAGTGACACTCTGTGTGTTTGACAAGAGATTGTAGAAAGGCATATAACCCAGATGTATTACAACTTCTGCCTGGAGCAAAGTTTTCTTGTACTCTGACTAGGTCAGATTTCATAGATAAAGAAGGTCTAAACTCTAGAAAGGTACTGTGATACAGTCCCAGGTGAGAAGAGGAGAGATTGAATTAATGAATTCTTTGCCTTTGTCTGAACAAAGAATACTGCTCCAGGAGGGCCCTAGAGAGCTACAGGTAGCTTTTTAAAAAGAATGTTCAGCGAACACTCTCAACCTCTTCAGGTGCTTGGTACTCCCAGGGTGTTTTGCAGTAGAAATGAAATCATATCCTTGGCCTCTCAGGTCAATTTCAAGCTGCCTCCTACCTATTTAAATCTCCCGCAGCTTTAGAGAGATAGCATGGCCTTTGGTGAGTGTGCCAAGGACTCATATCATTTGTAAAGTACTGACACTTGAAAGGTACTATAAATTGAGAACATTATCATCAAGGCACCCCGTCAAGAACATCAAAAGCTATTGGAATTTGAAAATAGAAAAGGAAAAAGAGGGCTATTCTCCGAGCGCAGCTACAAAGAGAAATTCTTTAAATCTGGAGACACTGAAAGACTTCAGTAAAATTTTTCAATTAGCAATGAGAAGTTCAGTGTTTTTTTTTATAGACAAGGGAGTATTTCTCCTGTGCTTTCTGCTTCCATGTTCAACTTTCCAACAGCAAAGTTCATTAGAGATGCTTCCTCACATTGAAAAACACACATAGACTCGTTTTTGGAAGGGTGTTCACAAATGCTGATAATATGTTAAAAGATAGGATGTCTGTGAACCCTATCACTTTGTCATCATTTTCCCTACCTCCAGGAATGATCGCACAAACTATATCTGATCAAAATGCTATTGTTTCAAATGTCTACTTAGAAATAGCTTAATAGTAAGTGGCATAGCCACTGTATTATGTGATTTGTACAACCATGTCACAAAATAACTTTATAAAATGTAAAATTATTTTCAACACTGGAGCTACCCAAAAACAGAAATCAAAAACGTTAAAGAAGGAGTATGAAATAGAAATAACTTTACTTGAGAAAGGAGACTCAAATATCTCTCATTCCATGACCTAATATTGATGATTGATTCAGTAGGTCTGACATACCATCTACTAGACTGTTGGGAGTCACTGAAACTGGAAATTGAACACACATGCAGGGCTGCAGCATGACATGAGAACAAAGAGAAGTCTCAAAGGACAACATAAGGTCCCAGCTGAGAACACCTGGCTGCAACTCCAATTAACTAAAGACTGTAGCTGCAGGCATTTCACTCCTGTAGTGAAATGTAATAGGAAGATCTTCTACTAGGATACTTCTCCTAAACTAACACAAAATAGTTCTCCTAAATTAAACATAATCTGTTACTTGAAAAAGTCCTTGAACCACTCCTAAGGTCTGTTCAGTTTCCTGCATTTTCCACTCTAACCTCTTCCTTGTTTGAAAACTAAATAAATACGGGCCACCCAGAGACATTTCTTATATTAGCCCCCAGAGTCTTGAACTCTGCTAGAGGGTTTTGATCCTCCAGGAGCCCTAAAGTCATACCACTTATCTCTTTTATTTAAGCAGTCACTGTACACTTGTTTGAAAGAATGGGGACCTAGGCCCAGTCCCCAATACTACTCCTACTTAGTGGCCCAATTCTGCTCTCAATGCTCATTTTTGGCTTGGTTTTAACAATCTGTATCATATAAGTTACTCACCATTTCTTGACTCCTTTAAATGCAATAGTCCTAGGAATGAATATATATATATATATATATATATATATATATATATATATATATATAGTAGATAGAGCACTGCCACTGTTTGTAGCATTAGTCGCAATCTCTGATACTCTATCAGATTTTTTAAAAAAGGATGAAAAAGAAAGAAACAAAAAATGCTCAATAAATAGACACACAAGATACCAATGACAATTTCTACGTTAAAAAATTAACACTGAATGAATGCCTATTATAACATAAATAAAATGCAGGATGTAATTGTGACTTTTTATTTAACATTTATTTCTCAATTTGTTGCACCCTGAAGGTGACCTGATTATCTGTAAGTGACTCAGCATACTGCCCTCCTGACCTAGCTGTTTAAAATGGAGCAGCTGCTCATGGCTTTTGTCCCCCTCCTGCATTCTACCCTCCATGCACTCATACGTGTTCTACCAGAATCAACAAAATGAATCAACTGAGAATAGATTTTTGCTGTATTTGGGAGTCAAATACGACTTTCATAGTACAAATTTTAGCTTAATTTTAATACTGAGAATTTAAATTCTTTTTAATAAGCGCTACTCCTTAAATTTGAATCCCTACTTCCCATCGAGTTCTAATCAAATGTTTCTGTTTTGATATATGCAATTAAAATATTCAAGACTTTAAAGAAATCATTCCTAAGAGAGAAATTTCATTTTCTCTTCTTTTGCCTCTTCTAATCTAACTGTGTGTGTCAAATTCACTGCCAATCGAGTGTCACTTATGTATTTTAATACCCTAAGCTCAATTTATGTTTTAATTTCCTCTTCCATTTTTCATCACCTGCCATGCCATACACTAACTTAACATATCCTAATGAGTTCATAGCACTTGCTGGGGCATGGATGAAATTCCTAATTAAAGTGAAGTCACTATTATGAACATATTTTAATGGTAAAATCTGTCCTTAATGATTAAAAATGGTAGTTCTGTACCCGAAGGTTACTTTCTTTCTTGTAGCATAATGAACTCATTTTTCTACCCTTTACCTTTTACCCAGAAAAATGTGCAGTTTTGTGATCCAATTAAACTTCTTTCTCATGACCTCATCCTTTCAAGAAGACATCTGACATGACCACAGTAGGAATTTATTGAAATATATCATTTGAACAGTTGGTCAAAAGATAACTTATTGATGCACAAAATATTCAGAGAAAAGATATTTTTAGAAATTGATGCATTGAGTGAAACACAGGAAAAGACCAAGAAGATAGAAAAAAGATATTCATTATAGATGGTTTTCCAAATTTATTATTTAGATTTCAAATGGCTGGTTGTAACTTCGTATGAAGTTCTTCATAGATTTTTCCCCACAAAGCAATAGAAAGACTAATTAATATCCCTTCCACAAGAAATAAACAGAAACATATTTATTCACTATCTACCAAAGCAAATCTGTAAATTTACAACTTGCAGTATTTTCGTTTATTCATTCATACAACAGGCAGTTAGTGGGGATAAGAATTCTTGTAGACAAAAAGAGTATTTAAATGTTATAAAATACACCTTTATTATAAGATTTTTGTGAGGTTTAAACATGTTAGAACTCAAAAAACTTTTACAAATATCAACTGCTGTTATACGAACCTTATTAAATATCGATATGACTTTCACTTTTGCATTGTTTTGCTTTTGAAAATAGGGATAGGGAGAACGATGAGAGAGGGTGCCCCAAATGGAAGAGACTGAAGAGGCGTCAGAAGAGGAAAACAATGATGAGCCATCAGGATGATAGTAGTGGGACATTCTCCCTGAGTAAACACGAAAAGAATCAGAGAAACAGACTTAGGTTAATGTGAATTTTATTTGACATCTTTTTGTTGTTTGCGATGTGTTGTTGTTATTGTTGTTTATTGGTAATTGGAACAATACAGTATTCAAACATGGAAAAGATTTTCATTCTATTTTACTTACAAGATGATAGTTCTCTACTGAGAATTGTACTTAGTATCTTTCCACTCTTCTTAAATAAGTTCAACTTGCAATGTTTTTGAAGCACTCACTTTATATCAGCTACATTGAACAGTTGGCTATAGTTCTGAAAGAGATCTTCAGAAGAGGTCTTGTTTGAGTGTGTAAAATAGATGACCATATTGCTGAATCTTTGTTGGATCTTTGAGCAGAACTGTTTGTAGTCTGACAGTTTGAATATTTACTGTGCACCCTTTAACTTTGTAACTTGAACAACTACATCCAGGATGACAGTACATGATTTATAAATCACTGATTTCTTAGTGGGGCTTTTTCTCATTTTCCTTTTTCTTTCTTTCTTTTAGAATTCTGTATTGTTGCTACCCTTTTTTCTGTTTTGCTTTTTTTCTTCTCTTTAAATAAAACTTTAAAAATGTGTAATTGCTATTGTAAAAAAAGAGGAAATAGGAAATGCTATAAAAGATATAGCTGCATGGATGTTTAGATGTGTGGGGTTGATAACCATATTTCTAGGTTCGTGTTGGATTGTTGAACAGATCTGTTTGCACTCTCACTGCTTTAGTGTCCACCTTGTATGCTTTAATTCTGTAACTTGAATAACTATTTCTAAAAGAACAATATGTAATTTATCAACTAGTGATTTCTTACTGTTTATCTTCTTTTCTTGAAATTCTGTAATATTTCTACCTTTTTCTTAATTTTGTTTTCTCTTTAAATAAAAAAAAAATAGAAGAGGTTTCATTCGGAGGATGAGTGTGGTGGAATGCAGGTGGGCTTAGAGGGAGTTTGCAACAGGAATAAATAGGAAGGTATTCATCAGAAATCCTTTGTTATTCTTTTTTCTTCCCTGTTTTCATTTTCTCTAACTACTGTGAGTGCTTTCACAGGTGTAATATTCTTTTGAACATTTTTGTACACTTAATAAACTTAATCAAAATATATTATCATATCATATGATATCAAAATATGATATTATCATTATTAATCAAACTATATCTATTCAGTGCCAAAATAGAATAAATTTGAGAAAAAGATAGATTATTTTTACACTACGTTGATGGCATTGGAAAATCATTAATCCTCTGAAATCTTATATTGTTGGATTTCCTATTAAGACAGACAAAAAGTACACTTGAAAAAGGATTGGCAAAATAATTATGAAACTTTTTATGTAGTAAAATATAATGAAGCCTTTTAAAAGTCATGTAAACAGAACTATGTTAATGGTTTTTAGAAATTATGGAAATTTAACTGGTCTTGCCTGAGTAGTTGCTTTTTAAATGTGTATTTGCCCTCTACTCCACAGGAAGTTCTCAAACACACATATATAAAAATTATATAGTAGCATATTAAAAATAAATTTTTTTTGAAAGACAATTCTAATCCATTTCTTTTTTCCCCTCCTAGGCTGAGAACAAAAATCAGGAAGATCATCTATTTTGAAATCAAATAAAGATGGATACAACTTTAGCTCAAATACACAAGTTACATAACCTGATCCAAGTGAGTTTACTTTCATCTGCCTCCTATTTTCAGAAATAAAGTGGCAATCATAATATCTAACTTCGCATTTTGTTAGCATAAACAATAATAGTTACTTTCTAACTAACATTTTTCAGTTTTTACCATGGACCAAGCACTGTGTTAAAGCATTTTGCATACATATCATCAGTGTTACATGAAGGAAGTCATAAAAATTCTTAGCAACATGTCTCATATATGGTAGGCACTAAATTACTAGTGGGTTTCCTTTAAAGTGCCATATAATAGTTACTATATATTAATACAAACATAAATAAGACTAAAGACAAAAAGGTACTTTTGGTAAATGTATATACTAGTGAGGAGACAGATCTGTAAATGGATACAGCCAAAATCATGTTCTTATACCTCTTATACATCTTCACAGAAAGACCAGAGGAAGCTCTAACATAGCACTTTTATCTTTCCTTCTCCTTTTGCTTTCTCTTTTTATCTCTATCTCTTATTTATTATTTCAGTAAATGCCCAAAGATATGAGTGAAAGCAACTTTGTGGTAGAAGCTGAAACCTTCCATTCCATTCCATTCTATTCCATTCCATTCCATTCCATTCCATTCCATTCCATTCCATTCCATTCCATTCCATTCCATCCCCATTGCAACCTCTCATTCCCAAGCTCTGTGAATTGCATAGGCAAGATAAAGATGGAGCTCTTTTTGTCTGAGTTAAGTTTCATACCATATTTGCCATTTATTATAATATGGGCAAAATCTATGTCAGGAAGATTGTGCATTGAGCTGACAAAGCAAAGGTGCATTACATAATAGGAAATCTGTTTTAGTGAATTGAATTATTATCTACTAAGAAAAAATAAATTTGTCAGCAAAACCAAACAATTTTGGGTTCACAGGAGTGATCATCTACTTGCGTTTTTTGTGTTCAGTATGCATTTTTGAGCAATATGTACAATTTTCTAGCTATCTACATTTTAAGGGAAAAGCTCTAATTAGGTATCATACAGCATAATGTTATCATAGACATCCTCTTTACATTAGATAAATAAAAGAATGAAAATGAAGTGATTTTAATATTTATTTAGTTCCTAGATATTAAAATAGGTTTTCATGCAATATTACATTTCATTTTCCCAATCACTCTTGAAATTTTGGTGGAGCAACCAGGTAATAAGATAATTGATATTCTCAATACACTATTCTTTTATTTCCTGGTCACTCACCGTTTTATTCCAAGAAAAGACTCCTAGAATTTAGCCCTAGAAGCCACTGACTTTCTTTCCAGATAATGTTACCTGCACTTCTGGAATCAAAGTACAATACTCCACTTTGGTTTGTTCGTTTGCTTTCTCAATGAGCAATACATGAGCAATTCTGATTCTTCTGAGTTAGCACCACAGATTTTGACTCACTTGATATAAACCAGCATCATAGAATCATGAATTTTAGAAAAAGCTGCAGCATATACCAACCTAGGAGAGGCCCTCTGCACCTGAGAAATACAGCAGGTAGGGGCTGGGGATTGAGCTCGGCAGCACAAGCGCCTGCCTGGCAAGTGTGAGGTCCTGAGTTTGACCCCTGTACCAAAAACCAAAACCAAAACAAAACAAAACCATGACTGGTACGTGGGTAATCTTCCCTTGAGCTCCATCATCAACCCTTCTGGCTGGCAGGAAATTTTTGTACCTTCTTTCACAGCTTCAACACCAGGCCACTGTTCTTTCTCACTGAAAAGCCCCCAGGATTATTTTCTGGAAGTTTGGTGTCCATTTTCATGAGCCTTGTTATACTCTAGTCTAAGAATCCTTCAAATTCCAGTTAACAGATGTATTTCAGATTTTGAAATCATCTCGAATTGTTACAGAATTTTATATGTTAAATGTTTGAAATATTCTCTTCATATGAAAACATTTTAATCTTACTTTCTCACTTTCTAAGTTTTAATAAACTAGAATTTGTCATTCCCACTCCATAGCACGTTGTCTCTATTTCATGCTGTCCTTACTTAGTCAATCAATCAGCATAACAAGTCTCTAGTTATTCAATTCTTATTATCTGTTGGCCTCCATATTAGAACTTATTTTATATCATTTGCAAGTATCCAGAGAGACAGTTATTATTCACCTCATTTTAGAAATGCAAATGAGGCTCAAGGAGATTAAGAAATGTATCTAAGCATACACAGGTTTATATAAGAATCCGGACTTAATTATTTAATATTTGTGTGAATCTGAAAGCCTTATACTTAATGGAAAAGCTTTCACACTCAACATAATTTGGAGAGGACCTTATTTTTCTCATCTCATAAAATTTCCACTCCCTTCACCTATTCTGGTTAGATATCTTTTAACTCGTTTGAAAACTGATAAATCACCCAGGCATGATGATGCACACCTATAATCCCAAAACTCAGGAGGCTGAGGCAGAAGCATCACTGTGAAATAGAGGCCAGCCTGGGCCATGTATTGAGTTGAAGGGAAACCTGAACTACATAGCAAAACCATGCCTCAAAAAGCCAAAACACAAAAATTGGTAACTCAAGGCTCAAATCTTCTTTCTGTATTTGAAAGCCCACTCATTTTGTCTTACAGTTAGCATCTATTTTAACCTGTTCTCTGAGAGTTATTTATATACATGAGTCTCCCCTCAACCAAACTGTGAGTTCGTGCAGCAAAAATCAGGGTGTAGTAAAAAGAGCTCTGTTTATGGAGTCATGTACATCTTATGAATCACAATCCAGTATTCCCTGACTGTATAATCTGCACAAATCACAATATCTTATCCCTAGTTTGTTATCCACCAAAATTAACATCATATGGCAAACAAGATTATGTTAGGGACTAACTAATATCATCTGTATGATGTTTCTAGGACCAAAGCTTGAGCATAGCTGTCACTCAACCAATCTTGGATTTTAAATTCCCTAAGACTGAACTCTGCCTTTAGCTTCCAGCACTAATCAGCAAAAGGTCACCTTTGCTGCTGAGTTTAGCAGAAGCAAGCTACAGTAGGAGTTGGTAAAGCAGCTGGTACTTGCATGAGAGAGAGAGAGAGAGAGAGAGAGAGAGAGAGAGAGAGAGAGAGAGAGAGAAAACAAACCTGTACATGTTAAGACTATTAGTATGCCTAATATCAAAATGGGTTTCCTAGTTTAAACCAGCCTTGACAATACTTCTTAAATTAAAAAATAATAAATAAATGAGTTTTAGACTTCATGAAGTTGAAGAAAATCCCAAGTTTCTCCTATTCTCTTCAGCAAATTTATTTTTATCAATAAGTGCTAGAGGGCTTATGAATCAAAATGCTGGTTGCATATTCACAGGAATTTCAGATATTTCCCTCTACCTGAAAATGATGCATAAGTAGTATCCTTATTGAGGCTCTTAAAAATGTCAGCATTGAGTTCATCATTTTGGGCCAAAGCAGAGAATCAACTATTTACTAACCTATTGATTGGATTCTTATAAAGGTCTTATTAATTCTGCAATATATTTCATATAATCTTTAGGATACATGGATGATTTATTTGACAGTTATTTAAGACTGATACACTTCCTATTTGTGACATTTCTTTTTGAAAGCATAATGCCACTTGGTCATTGGTTTACAGTTGTTGTTTTTTTTTTTTAAGTAAAACTGAAGGAGTTCTTTGCCAAGAATAAATTATACAAATGGCAAAGCTGAAAGTGGCCATACCAAATTGGCCTATGTGCATTTTATTTTTTCCTCAGTTAGGCAGCAAGCTAGCTAGCTACACCAAAGCACAACTCGTTTCTCAAGGTCAGATTCAGTTTCTCCCTAAGGCTGTTTATGTACATAAAGTTATGTCCCCGCTTTTCTGAACATTTATTTTTGTCTTGCAAGGTTGTGTCGTGTTCCCAGATTATTTTTTTATCTCATTATGGAATAAAACCTACTGGAAGCCTGAAGCTAATGCTACGTTGTTATATGATGATTCAGGTGCAGGATGACATTCATTTCCACAGGTGCAATACAAGGAGACTGAGGGCTGGTGAAACCGGTCTTAAAGCAGTGGTCCGAAGAACAGCACACCATGTACACTGCCCCATGTGGGGAGAAGTCTTGGTGCTTGTTGCTGGCACAAGTTATAAGAATTACCTCATTCCAGAGAAGATTATTCAGATCAGCAATAGTTTCCATTTAAAGATTGTCTTAAATTTAATCTCTCTTTTAAACTTCAGTGGGGAGAGAATGCAGTCATATGTTGAGGTGCAATGTTTGCATATAAGGAAGTGAGATGTTTGTATTATAGGCATGATCAAGGAGAGAAAACCTGGTATTCTGAGGCTTAGAATGCAGCTCAGTGTGTGTACATACATTCTCACACATGTACACATGCATTCACATATGGACACGTCTAGATACAGATGAATAAGAAGGATAACTATATAAATAAGTAATAAATATGCAAACCTTACCCAAATATGTCTTAGTTCTGTAAATACTTTTTCCTTGATTCTCATGGCACCAGTTTTTCCACTGTAATAATGTTGAGTCACTTTCTTCTTCCACTTAACTACAAAACCAAAACAGATCATTGATCTGCATTTTATTTCATTTTATTGCATTTTAATTATAGCATTCTCTAGTTGCTAGATAGGTTTCAGACTTTAAATACTAGATACTTAAGATATGCTGAGATACTATAGTATTTTAATATAGTATTATAAAATTTTCTACAGCATATCAATGTACTAAAATAATATTTTTATAAGAAATTTTCTGATTTCTGTAAAGATCTTTTAGAGAAAAATGAGCTCAGATAATCTTTCCAATGCTTTCATATGATATCCTACACATATAAATTAACACATATTCCAATTAGTTATTTCTTATCTATTACTATAATAGAACAATATTACAGTTAAAGTAGTAAAAGTAATTGCCAGTACAAGTTTGGGTTGGTCTAAATTTATAATTTCCCATTTATTAGAAGTTTTTCCTGTTCTTCAGAGTTGTTCTTCAGGTTACAAGATTCCAAGTTCAAGCTCAGTGGCAGTCCAACAGAAAACTTCTTTGATAATCTGGCTAAAAATAAGCCAAATGACAAAAGTAATGTCATGCAACAGTGACAAAGAACAAAATAGTGTGTGCTTTCAAGAGTAAAATCATAAAGAAAACTTCAATCTGTTTTAAAAAGCTGTATGGAAATAAATGTCTTAATACAATTATTTGCTTTCTTCAATTGATCACCTACCCATACATATGTCCATGGATCATTTATTTAATATAGTATTCTAGAAATTGATTCAGTGAAATCTGCAGTTCACTGAAAAGCTATTGAAACATCTTATATCTTCTTTCAGGATCCTTTTCCTCTTCAGGCAAAATAATGGCAGCTGGAAATGGAGATTGGTGATAGAATCTGTCTATAAAAATAAATAATAGAAATTTATATGCTAAGGCCTGAAACTAGTAGACATAAAGGTAGGTTTTGCCTATAAAATTAAATTTGTGGGAAGAAATTCTCAACATATATCATGGTTAGTTTATTATGGTTGATTATTCTGAACCTAAGAATTGTACATAAGAATATATCATTGAGTTTTTTAATTCACAATTCATGAAATAATAATAAAATTAATAGTAAAAGGATTGGAAATTTGCCAAATGTTTGATAGTAGTCTAAGAACTATTACCTTATACATTTTGTTACTTTTACCTTACACATGCCCTATAAAGCAGATATTATTCATCTAGTACAGCTGAGAAAATCTAGAGGTCGTAATGGGCAGTGGCATCTGAAATCAGTTCTGGGGCTGTCTGTCTTTAGCATTAAAGCTGTACATTGTTATTGATATTTTCACATTCCTCTTTTATTCACCTTTCGTTTATCTCATAGGACATTTGTTTTTTTTGTATTTATCTATCTATTGATAAATATAGATATATACCTTCGAAGTATGATACAGAATAAATTAATCCCAGAAAGGAAATCTGTCATATTTTTTCCTAGATAATCTAAAAACACTGAGAGAGTATAAATTTCAGGCTTGACATTCACCTCAGGAGGATATAGTTTTATTTTAACAGGTATAGATTTTATATTTACTACAGCTGAATGTTACAACAACTCTGTTTTAGGTGCAAAAGCTTAGACAGATTGATGATTCCTCACCGAATTGTTTTCAGCAAAAGTGATCTAAGTTCTTAAGGAATAGACTTCTACTCTGAAACAATACAAAAACAGATATTTGGCTTCCTACACAGCTCTGTCCGTTTCTGCTTTAAACTCCATGTCTGTCCTCACTAGTACCTGGCTGCAGTGGTTATCAATAGCTGGTTTGCTGAAGAAGTCTTTGGTCAGTGTGACCTATATATTTTTCATTTCCATTTTATGAAAGCCAGATCCCTTCTTTTCTATCAGGTATCTCTTGGGACTGTATGACATCCCATTCTCTCTATTTGGAAAGTTACTACATTCCCAAAATATGCTCTCTACTGGCCCATTAGCTCAGAAATCTAACTGCCTTAGTGCTACTCTGGATATTATTCTCTAAGAAGTTTACAGTCTGGTAGCACTACAGCTTGCAAAATAATATTCTAGTTTTCTACTCTCAGATTTCCCTACAGTGACCCAGGGTTTCTATACCACAAGTCCAGAAGACCAGTGTTGAGAGGGGGCTCCAAAGGCCTTTCCAAGAACATCTACACCTATTTTTCTTGATCGACTTTGTCTACCTTCCCAGATCTTTCACTAGGATGCATGTTTGAATGTATTTATCTTCTCTATACGCAAAAGAAAAGCTAGCTCTGACTTCCATTGTTTCCAGCTTTCTGTGTGGGGTACACATTTGATGCACTGCTTTAGGCTTTTGAAACTATTATTTCTGCTATGAATTTGAAGATCCAATCAACAACTCATATGAATTCTCCAATAAAAAATTTATTGTAGAAAATGGCTGTTTAGCAACATAGGGATTCAGAAAATGAGAGCCTCAATAATTACCTGAAATATTAAACACAGTTAAATGGCAACAATTTCCTAGTTCAAATGAAATAAGATCTATAAGCTCTTAGTAAGAGCATGAGTCTATGTTATGCACTGAAGAGGATTGAATAATTCTGGGCAACTTCAGAGGGGAACAATAAGCTAGAGCAATTAAACAGTCCATGATGACACTCATGCTTTTCTTTCCCAAAATATTTTAGAGGAAAAAACACAGAATTAGGAAATATTTTTTCTCTCTACTCAGTACATGTCTATAAATATTAGATTTTTCTAATGTGACTTTCCCACATAATCTAGATCGATCTCTAGATTTTGGAAGTGCAGAACGCATGCTATGCCATACATTTTCAAAAATATGACTACAAGTATTTGTCTACTCAAGCTTTAGTGTGAGTAAAAACTACATGCGAGCTTTGTACTAAAAAAGAGAAACAGAAAGAGAGTTGGGTTTCATTTCCATAAATTTTGATTCAATGGTTAAAGAGCAGGACCCATAAATCTGAATTTACCAAATGCCCCTGTTTCTATATGGATGTTACTTGGAGCATTCTTCAAAAAGCACTGTCTTAAGGTCCCTTCTAGTGAGATGCTCATGGCCCTGAAGTTTTTTTTTTGGACTTTCAGTTCCCAGGAATTGTAAAGGAACAAGTGGAACAAAGAGAAAAATCAAATTGTTTCCAATTGCAGCAGCTTTTACTTGTGGTTTTGCCTGGGTCAGTACATGATTTGGCTGTACATATACAGTCTTATATTCTAAAAGTGATTCACAATAAAGTGGAAACAAGAAGTCCTTTCATAAATGAGTGGGTAAACAAAACCTTTTATCCATAAAGCAGAATATTACCCAGTATTTAAAGAAATGAACAATTAAACCATGAATTTATAGAGAAATTTTAATGCATATTGCAAGAAAGAAACCTGATTAGTCTACCCACTCTATGGTCCTGGAAAAGACAAAATTATAGAGCTCAGTGGCTATGGTAGCCAGAAAAAGGGGTGAACAGTATGATATTCTAATATAGAATCTACAATGCTAATATGAACTGTGCACTTCAGGATATTATACTGTACGAGTACTGGTTCATTAATGATAACAAGTGTGTTGCACCAGTGTAAAATGTTAAAAAAATAAAATGTTGTAGGGGAAGGAAATATGTAAGAACCTGTCCTTCTTACTTATATTTTTCTATATACTTAAAACCTAAATTACAAGAAAGTTATTAATTTTAAAATCTAAAAGAAAACATGAAACAGTAAGTGAGGCTCCCTGTTCTTCAGAGTTGTTCTTCAGGTTACAGAATTCCAAGTTCAAGCTCAGTGGCAGTCCAACAGAGAACTTCTTTGATAATCCTTGGTCAAGCAAGATCAGTTGAGTGTATCAAGGAAAGTTTATAATTTAGAAGGAAAGGCCTGCAATACAGAATGTATGATTAATCTTATGTTTCTTTCACACTTGTTTGTATTTTTCCAGTCAAAAAATGTCAGGGTGGACTTTGTAAATGCCTTATTTCTTCATAATTCCTTATTGACTAAGCTTCAGGTTCCACTGAATTGCCAGAATCCAACAGTAATGCCTTCATCTTCTCAACTGATTTATCAAGGCATTTGTGCACAGAAATAGATTTGGTCTAACACTCCTTCAATGTGCCTATTTACATTCTTTCTGAATTGTTTTATCATGAGATCATATGATTTATTTATCCCAATCTGCCCTTATGCATCTGCTATTCATATTTTATACTGGTTTCTTAATAAATATTTAAAAGAATGCTTTCAAGATGAAAAGATACAATTTAACTTTGACATCTCTTCTACCTTTATGACTGCAGTAAAGAAATTATAAAGAACATGTATTTGATGAAATCAGATCTATATACCAGGAATAATTCTTATCACATATAGAAGTATGAGTTCATTCATTATTAAAATCTAGGTTATTTTACTGTATGATTGTTATTAATGTATTTCAAAGTATTAGAGAAGCCTAGACTTTTACACATCTCCATCTGTTAGACAAACAACTAGGAAAATCATTGCTTTAAACATAAAGAAAAACAAGAATTACTAATTAGTTTCTATTTCATTTTTTAATAAGCATTAAATATTTATAATGAAAAAGTCATTTAAAAGAAACTACTTCTGAAAATACTTAATTATTCAAGCTTATAAAGTTATTTATTTTCTTTCAAAATATATTTCTTAGTACAATTTATAAGATGATGTGTGAAACAAATTTATTTTCTTTTCCACCACAGTATCTATACTATATTTGTTGGAATTATAAATTGTAATCATGAATGTGAACACCATTGATATAATAGCCAGTTTTTTAGAAGGAGTTAAGAGTACATTATAATGAAAGCCAATGTGAAGAAATGACTATTATAGCATAATGGCAGAAATAAAAAAAAATTAATCCTTCCAGTACCTTCCTTTGTTGGTGGGTCTGCATAAGTTTATTTTAAAATATGATTTCTACAGGAATATGAATAATGTCTCTGTTGTTGGCTAAAAATTTCTTTTCCAAACTAATAGGATTTTTTTCACTTATCTGTTCAGTTCTTCATTGATTAATTCATTATTCATTTAAGAAGCATGCGTTGTACCAATGACTCCACAGAGTTCATGAGGGCCAGGGACAGACAAACTGGTAATTGTGGTACATCATTGCTTACACTTAGTGAGCCTGGGCTCCAAGCAGGGAAAATAAAACAGACAAACAAACAACAACAACAACAAAACCCAAAAAACAAAACTGTCTTTGAGGCATTAAAAGTTTCAGATAATATAAACTTTCAGAGTTAGACCACTTGCATTCCT
Organism: Hydrochoerus hydrochaeris; assembly: GCA_004027455.1. Taxonomy (NCBI): domain Eukaryota; kingdom Metazoa; phylum Chordata; class Mammalia; order Rodentia; family Hydrochaeridae; genus Hydrochoerus; species Hydrochoerus hydrochaeris. The sequence continues at coordinate 48,389 of PVLA01007829.1, forward strand.
TACTATCTCAGTCTTCTTTTTCCTTTCCTAAGGGTTGGTTTTCTTATGGAAATGACACTGTTACAGTTCAGTTAATTGCTAATTATTGTTTTGGGAAAATAACATCTATATCTCTGGAGTTCTTCATTCCTAAGACAAACAAGTAAACAAACAGGTGGTGAAAAGAAAAAAAATTAGTTCTAATATACTGAGTTAGTTTTCTTTTCAGTTAGCAGTTTTCCATTCATAGCTGTCCCTCAAAGTAAAGATAAAACTAATTTGCTGTGAGAGAGACAAATTATTTCAAGTTTCAGAAAGTGGGATTATATAATATGTGCTGTCTGAGTATCCATAGATATGTGGCTTTTATCTAGCTAATTTTGATAAGTAGGTTTTTGGGGGACCCAATCCTTGTTGATTCAGTGACTATTTCCCTATTGCCCAATGAGACACTCTCCTGCTAGAGAAAACCACAAGCTTCTGGATCTGCTCAAGTGTCCTATTTCCCCAGACCACTGAGAAGTCAGTTATGTAACGTCAGGAGAAATTCCACCGCGTTTTTTTTTTTTTCCCCACATGCTGAATATTAGGAAACAAAAGAGCTTTATCAAATGTTTCCATATGACCAGGTATTCACTTTATCCTTCCCAACAGAGACAATAGGCAGTCTGCTCAAACAGAGCTACCATTATTTTAGCCAAATCTGCCCCTAAATCTTCTCAGGGTCACAGTGATAATCATAGTTGTCCTGCTAACTGGGAGCCACCTGAAAGATGGGATCTTTGCATGCAAGACAACCCAGAATAGTGCTTGATAGTTATAAATTTATTTTTTTAGATTGAATTGAACCAAACCGAACTGAATTGAACCAAGTGAATTGAGTGGAATCAATTCCTTTGGGAAAAGAAATACTGCTAAGGTCTGGAAAAGAGGTGAAGTGAATTGAGATGAACTCACAGTCCATTCTTCAGACTAAATACTATAGCATTTTCAAATTCCAAAAATTTTAATCTGTTTTCTTCATCTCCACTTCAAATATTTATCTGTCCTTTATTGACTTTCTGTAATTTAGTACCACTGGCATTAGTCGTTTGCACCAAGTATTTGTTGCCCTAGCCTCATTTACAAGTCAGACTTCTCAGAGAACCTTTAAAAACAATTACCAGGACCTACTTATTATCAACTAAGACAGAATTCACCTTTTAGAGAATCTTGCACTTGGAATAAGCAGAACAAATCTAAAAAATAAAAAAGATTTGGATACAGATTGTGCATACTAGAAATATATAAAGTCCATACCTGTAGCCTAATTTCGGAATCTCATTTGACATAGTAGTTTTTCATGAGTGGTTCCAAAATTGTGCTACAAAAATTAAGAAAACTAAAAGGTTAAATTGAACATGGTATGACTTAGAGTAGGTTTTGCTACTTCTGTAGTTTTAAAAATCCTAGAGAACACAGAACTGTTTAATCTCTACTATATGATGAATTGACAGCTTGGACACATTATATCACTTCAGAGGATTCAGAGAAATGATTAAGATGATGTTCATTAAAATCTCTATTATTGCTCTAGTAAAGCAAATTAAACAAAAATGATGGGACCAAAGTAATTTAAATTTCATCTCAGAAATTTTTTTTTTAGACTAAGATCTGATGAGGCTAAGTTAGGCAAAGTCATAAATATCAAATGACAGAGAAATTACAGATAGAGTGGCAGCAATGGTAGAAAATATGAACAGGAAAGATAAAGTGTTTCAAAAAGAAAAATAGAGTAGAATCAAGAGAGCTTGGAAAAGCTAAGAAAACCATAATTACAAGGTCGGGGGAAGTCCTGTGGAGCAGCATGAGACTTCTAGGAGTGCAAGAAATATGACAATTAAAAGTCAATTCTTGGTACACTGAGGGAAATAAATGGTTTAAACAGAGGCACCATGTTATAAAGAACACAAAATTTTGCTTGTTGCAAGTCCTTTGAGATTACACATGAGATGAAATATACAATACTGCTATTGAGTTAATGTATTATTCTATTAGAACACTATTATAATATTGTTACAATACTAGGTGTCACCACTAAGCTCTCATACCCACAGGTGTGGGTTTTGTGAGGAGATTCAACCATGGCTGTATGACACTAATCCAAGGATGAGTTCATGGCTAATGGGATTTGGGAGGAGAAGCCTGGCCAGAGGAGGTAAATCAATGGGGGCATGGTCTGGAAGTGGTGCCATCCCTTGATTTCTGCTTTCTTCTTGTCAACATGCCAGGAGCAACCTTCCTCTGCCATATCACCCTGTACTGGAGCCAGCCAACTATGGACTGAAACCACTACCATCTTTGAGCCAAACTAAACCTTTTTTCCTAGGGTTGTGGGTGTTGGATATTGTGACTCAGCAACACAAGAGTAACTAAAAGAAATGCTAAATACTTACCTCAGTATCCAGCAAAAAAGGGGGAAAAAAACCCAAAAGGCTTTCTTGGAAATGAAGAAATGGATTACAAAGTACATTTGTCTTGTCTAACTACAGTATTTGTATATATCCTCCAAATGTTCCTTTAACAATATGCAATATATTAGCCATTGTTAATCTCCTTTTGTATAGTTTTGAAATTCTATATCATAGCTTTTATTTTTCTCATTTTAAAATAAAAAATGAAAAAAAATTAATAATCCTGTTAAATTTTCCAAATGTTTTCATCATTTGGAAGGTTCGTTTGTTGCAATTTGAAAAACACTTTTAAGAAATCATCAGTATTTCAAACTTGCAGTGCCTGGTGTCCTAGTGTTTGTGTATTTTGATTTAGTTTATTATAGTTCATGTCGTTAATGGTAAAACTTTGAATAAAATAAAAGTGCTGTCCACTGTTTATACTTTCCACTTCATTTGACTTATGCTTAGCTAAAAACTTATCATTGATTTCATTCACTAAAAAACTTAAGATTGTTGTATTGTCTTACCTAGTATCTGATTATGGCTATAAAATATGCATTTATGCATGTATTTTGGTAGTTGATGGTATTACTTTTCTACCTTATTTGAGAGAAAAAATTATGTAATGTGGTTAACTACATAAACACATTCTTTAGCTTTTCAAATCAAATTAATACAATGTCACAGATGGTGTGTTTCCTCACCATTAAAAAGCCACCTGAAATGTTTATTTCAATAACTGCAATAAAATTCTTCTAAACACAAACAGTAAATATCCATGTATAATTAAAGACATTTCCCAGGTGTATGTGTTTTAGCACATAAAACATACAGATGAACACTAAAGTTTTGAAATTTAACATAACTTTCAGTTTCAGAGGAAATAACACCTGGGTAGTATTTGCACTATATTGATTCATTTGGGAAGTTTCTGTTTTCCAGTTTTCTCTTGATTCAGTTCTAGACAGTTCAATATATACTGCTTATGGTTAAGCAAAACTAAGATGAGTCAAATTTTACCTTGTCTAATCTAAATTTCTATCTTGACCCTGCACAACACCTGGATTCTAGTTGAATTTTTATTTATTGAAAAAGAACTAGGAAATGATTTCTGAGGAGACAGTGTGTTTAGTTCTCTACTTTTTGTTCGCCAAAATCCAGAGTCAACTTGTCATTTGGTAGCGAAATAGTGAGACTATTACTTGTGTCATGCATGCGGGAGGACGCACAAATTTACACACTATTTCATTTCTCATCTCCTCGCAGAGAATATTGGTCTTAATTTAGTTAATGTTTTAATTTTTAAGAAGTTACATAATCATTTTTTAAAAGACCATAAATTAAACTAAAATTTAGACATTTTCTCAATTCACTCTTACTTTCATGTACTACTCGTCACTCTGGGCTTCTTTTGTGCTCTGTACCAGGCATTCTCTCCTACCAATCTTCATAAGTGTTATTCTTGCTGCAAAAATATAATCTTGTATCTTCTCTCCTCCAACCTTGCATAAAAGCAAACAAAAAATAGCTCAATTTTGCTTTAATGTCAGGTCTCAGTGTAAATATCACTTTCCAAAGGAATCTTTTCTGATTCTGCTGACTGATCCTGTGATAAACTATACTTTTTTATTGTTGCTCTAGTTACAATTTATTGTAATTTATTTTACTATCTTAATATTGATTACACTGGAACAACTTTCAGTTAACATTAGTACTTATTAAAGTCTTGAATATGTATTTAATATGCAATACATATTGATCATTTGAAGTCAGAGGGATAACAGTGGTTGGATTATCTCTTTAAATGAGGTCCTTTGGGGGATTCTTAGATTCATTTCCTACTTCAAAAAATATATGTTGAACATACATCTTGTCTGCTTATCTCTTCTCTGACTTGCTTTGTAAATGCTTAATGTGATTTATCGTCTCCATAGTAGGCACTGTATTAGGTGCTGGGCTATCATGAAATTTATCTGACACTGATTGCAAGGTTTGCGGAGTTTCTGTGTTTATGTTATCTCCTCCCTCTCTTCTCTCCCTTAATAAGTTTAGCGTTTTCATAACCCTTAGACCCCATGACCACAACATCCATTGCATGGATCCTGAGGGTGTCTGCATGCTGGAGGGTCTAGCCCAAGGGCTGGGGCTCTCTGCAGTGTGCCATGTAAGTCTATATTGGGAGGCTCAAGAGGCTGCACTGGAACACTGAAAAATCTACAGAAGCCTGAAGATTCTATGATGAAGGCTGAAGAGACACAGGTGGAAATGGAACTGCCTGTGCCAGAAGCCAGGAGACAATGTCCAAGCTGAAGGTGAAAACTGGAGTCCCTGGTCATTTGCGTTATATTGTATGCAGGCTGCTCCCCGGGGCGGGGGGATTACTCATCCTGTGAGCCCTCCTCTTGCACAGGTTGAGGATATAAACTAAAGACTCTGGCCCCCTGCTGAGTCACTTAGTTAAACTTCTGACCTGCTCAAACTGACACAAGGAACATCCTAGAACAGTGGTGGCTTGTTCTCTACACCCCAGGACACAGAGATGCCCAGTCACTTAGTTAAGCTTCTAGACTTCCCAAGTTGACACAGGGTATAGACCGTAGCAGTTCCCAAGAGATGACGGCCATTTGTGCATCATGGAATTGCCTGCTGAGTCCGCCTAGGCAGGTAGGGCAGACCGATGGTGACTTCAGATATTGGAGATTTTAGATACGGTTTAAAAAACAACTCTGCTTACTAACAAGAAGGGAGAAAGAAAAGATCAATGTCAATGATAAATGTATTTCCAAATAAGAGGAAATTCTAAAAGACATACATAGCAGATATTAATGAAAGGAAAACTCTATGAATTAAAATAAAATTTAAAAATCATAAATTATCATTTCATGTCTCCCAAAATCTGCTAATAAAAGTTTTTAATGATTAAATTGTTTTCATTTCAAATTTTACATATATTATTTCCACTGAAAAGAAAAAAATATATTGTGAAAAATATGGGTCAATTTAATAAAAATGGTTAAGAGCTTCAGTGTTATACATTTGAAATTTTGGAGACTTAAGCAAATTAAAAAATGATATGTATAAAGCTCAGCCCTTTTCTTTCCCAAACACCAATTTTTATTGATGAAAGTAGTTTATTTCAGACTTGATATTTTAGGGACTAATACAAATAGTTGTATTAATTTTTCTACAATTCTCAAAAACATATGGGATCAAGATTGAATGTAAAATTTATTTAGCAATAGACACCTTTTTTATTGCTTTCTTAAACAAGTGAATTAGAAGTCTGTTATGGTGATCATATATTTTGTGTACTTCTTGAAATAAATAATGTACAGAAATCATTCAAATGCATGCTCAGTGGAAAGCCATCTGGCTTCATGTGAATTTGTGAATATTTTAGCTCGTTCAGCTAGTTAAAAGTAAAATCTGGCAGTAGAGATTATCATGTAGATTTGTGACAGCATTCAGAAATGTTTCTGTAAATTGCTAATTGGCACATCTATTAAGTATAGCTTCTTAGGGATTGAGTCTACTTAAAACATGTACAATATTATACAATTAGTTTGAAAGTCATCATAGTTCATGCTGAATTAGAGCATACATGTTTTATTAAAAGAGTGTCATGTAGAAAGAATCTTGACAATGGGTTGGACATCAGTAGTAATTCTGGAGTACAGTGTGATGCAGTAACCAGATCCTCCTTTTGTGAAGAATTTGTTACCTCAGCTACTGTTGTCACAGTCATCCTGCCTTAGGTACTTCATCCCTAAGAGTTTACAGCAAATAATGACGTGCCATGAAAATCCTGGCCATTCAGGATCAGCTTGGTGTCATGCTAGCACTACAGCCCTCTTGAAAGCAGCCAGTGAAGTCTGTCATGGGGCTAGCATTCTAGTTTGACTTCTGCTCCATGCTGCTCCGTGACATCCTTGCGCAGTACCCAAAGGCACTCCTTGAGAATTGTGCTGTGTTCTTATACTCTGAAATGCAGTCCAAATTCTATTTTCCAGGAAATATTGCTACAGGAGTGATATCAAAATCCCCAAATATGAAATATTTGGAGAAATATTATTACTCCCAACCTGTTAGATCTATGAGAAATGGAAGTTAAGAGTAGGAAGATATTTATTGAGGTATAGCTCCTGAGAGGCAGGAGAGGTTCCAAACTAGTTCCCCAGGGAACCCACTTTATGGGGAAAGTATATAGAGCAATACTCACATGGGTACAACCTGGGTTACCGCTATGATTGTATATAGAAATATATAATTCTAATTATGAAAGTGTAGTTCTCAAAAATGTTAAAAACAGAGCTCTATTAATTAAGAGAAATTAAGTAATAGCTGCACAACAAGGATACAAGTAAGTTGCTCAGGTAATGGTGATCCTATGGGAAAACAAGTCACATAACAAGAGTGCATGGAAAGAACAAAGACTTTTCCTAAGAAATAATGGGTCAGGAGGTTTTGGTCACCCCCTAGGGTGACTAATGTGTATCTAGGGATTCACTAGGACTGGTGTTTCATTTGCCTTTTGAGGATGTATACAGGCCTGGTCATCTCATCTTTATCTTTTAGCCTCATTTCCAACAGATGTGTCTCCAGCCACAACTGAGATGTGTTTAGCTCTGTCTTGGCTTTGAGGGCTTAGTCTTATCAGACTGCCTCTAATATTGTTGCATAGCTTAGCTGTCTATAAAAATACAATCTGAAGCCTTTTATCTATTTCTAATTCTCAAGTAAAACAGGGACTTGATAGCAAAACTCCTGGCAATGTAAGGTCTGGAAAAATATTAAATCAAGTTCTTTCTACTGGTTTCCTTGTTAGTCAATTAAGTAACTAACATTTCAATACTTCATTTTCACAATTTATAGAGCTCTGTTTTTAACACTTTTAAGAGCTACATTTTCATAATTAGAATTATATATTTGAGAAGTAAAATCACATAGATAATTTGCGAATGGATATTTTAAAGAAATGAATGTAAAACAGAAATACAAACACTAACACTTTCTGCCTTCCAATTATATAAAGATTATGATTAGGAATCAGTTAAAGAGACTTTAAAAAATGACTACTGTTTTATGAAAACAGCCCATGGTTCTGAAGCCGACTAAAGAATATATGTCAAATAGAGGGTCATCAATTAAGATAAAGGTTTCTGAAAAGGGAGGGTGATGTGAATAAAAATAAGCTCTATATTTACCAAAATGGAGAACACTTGGAATCTTCAGAACAATCTAGAAGAGCTGTGAGTTGGAAGAGAGACTAAAAGCTTGGACTGAGTTGAACAGTGAACGGGAGGACAGGCAATTTGTTTCATAGATTTTAGTATAAAGGCAGCAGAGAAATTAAGCAATAGCTGAGGAAAATGGAGTCAGGAAAGATTTTTTATTGTTGTCATTGCTTAAGTAGAAAAATACCAACATAATTGTCTACTAATTAGAATTATCCTGTAAAGGGGTTACCTAATAGTACAAGAGAAAGAATTTACAGTTATGTCCTTGTTCATAAGAATGTAACATTACAAAGAAACTGCCACATTTGATTGGATACAGTACTATTATTAACTTATGATAGTTTGGAAAAAAATATTTATTTCACATTGAGCTGTAGCTTTCCTGAAGGTAACAGATCACAGTAGCAAAGACAAAGATGACACAGCCTTATGGTATATTTGTACATCACAGCAGAGGCAAAAAATTGCATCCAACTCAGTTGCTAAGCTTTTAGAGTTGTAACAGACTAACATCCTCTTCACATTACTATTCATATTATCTTTCAGGTTCAACTTAAGGTCCTCCAATCTCCACAGGAATTACTACCCAATGATAAGCAGCAGATGTTAGTATCCAGAAAAGGGTTGTAAATGTGGTATGTGGCTTAACATTAATGACAAATAGCTTTTCATTGCATTTGCCTCCTTTATTGGGATAAAATCTTCTAAAGGACGTGGATCTTGACAATGAAAAATCTTTTGGTTTTGCTGAGGAGCCTGATGTGTCTGGATGTGTGAGGAGTCTAATGTTTGCATCAAGGCATTGAGACTGCAGATCTGTGCAACCTATTAGAATGGGAACAGCTCAGATACCAACAGATAGATAATCCAACAACATATATAGTAGAGTGGGCAATTGGGCAATGGGAACAGAGTTGCCAGAGATAGTTTGGGGTACAACAAAGTAGCCAGTGAAGAAATTCTTAGTGATAAGAATGGTGAAGAACTTCTAAGAACACTAATATTCAAAATTGTGTCCTCATTGCTCTGATATAAAATCTTTTCTCTTACCAGCTTTCTCTGTAGTCCCAACTACTCAGAAAAATTTTCTATACAGTACACACAATTTGTGTGAGGTATTTCCCCATGAATACCATGAAATAATGCAACAGCTGTAAAAAAGATGAAAAATGTAAGACTCACATAATTAAAAAAAATGGCACTAAGCTTAGAATTGCAAGATGGTATGCAAGATCCCAAAGAACTCACCAGAAATGGAAGCTCACAGCTAAAGATGGGCATGAAGGTACAGTGTCTCCTGGAATTTCACAGGAATTTGGAAGAAATTTTTGACATCTATGAATTCAGTTTAGAGGTTGACCTATGTTGTCCATATTTAAAAGGGAAACAAAATTCCAGCTAACATATCACTACACATTATAAATATGGAAATGGATAAAAAATGAAATGTGAAAAAGTGATTGCACACTATCACCACACAAAACCTCACAACAAAATGTAGAATAGTAGAATGAATCATCAGAAGACAATCTTCAGCAGAGAAATATGAGATATAAAAACAGAGCAAGTGGAAGAAGCAAGGATGACATGGCTATACTATTCATTTTGTCTCAATGCGAAGTACAATGCAATGCCAATCTTTTAAAATATCTTCTCTTTGTAATATCTCTGCAACTTTGCCTTCATATACAATTATAGAAGTCAGAGTTTATTATCACTACATATAAGAAGAAATTATATGATTGGAAAAAGCTACTTCATTAGTTTAGGTAATTGTAGTGGTTCTGTGGGAGTTGAGAAGTGTTTAGATTTTGGTTATGATTTCAACATATAGACCACATTTGCTGAAGAATTGGATACAATGGAAGAAGGAAGAATGTGAAGAGTCATGTCTGATTCCTTGGTTTTTAACTTGAGCAACTTTTAGATGATCTGATTATTTATCTAGATTGAAAAGATCAGCAGGATGGATAAAGAGAAGGTACGAGTTCTCTAAATGAAAATAATTGTTTAAAAATTTTTAATGAGAGGAGGCAAATGTGGGTCCAAATTTATGATTCAATATTTTATATATTATGATAGCTATCAAAGACAACTTCAAAGATACTGTCAATGAAATACACAAAATTCCTTTTCCTAAGGAATAAACCATACATTTTGTTTATATTGTTATGGGAAATTACAGTACGCTTATAGTTCATGAATAGCTACTCTGACTATGGAGTTCATGGCAAATACTTTTGTATTAAAGCATCAATTGTAACAAGTAAAAAGGAATTTTGCTAAATTTCTCCCTCTCTGCCCATTCACAGGCTCATTTCCAAAACAGCTCTTGGTTTGACTGGATAACAACTAGAAGCTCTATTAACTCTAGTTACAATGAGTGATGTTTTCTTACTAAATTTTGTTCAAAATGGAGCCAGTAATATACAGTGACTTAATAAGTTAATGCACCTGTATGTTAAAGCTTGTACTTCAGTCATTTATTATAGTCGTTTTTGTGTGTGTGTTATCAGTTTTCTAGATGTAGATTTTACTAAAAATGTTTGAAACTTCTCTAAAGAACAGCATATTGGTGGATATAATTTACTTTGTCAAACCCCAAGGCTAAAAATAATAGGAAAGAAACCAATCATGTAAAACTTCATTGAGCAATGAAGCATTTCTCAACCTGCAAATGAAATGAACACTTACTTGATTTCAACAGAATTATTTTTAAAGATTCTTGCCTCAAGATATAAATGCTTTAATTCCTTCCTGGGCAGTGCAACACTCTCCTACAAGGAGGTAGTAAATTAAAAGTAACTTGAACCATATGAATATTCTACAGGGAGGAAAGAAGGCACACGAGTGAATAAAACAAAAACAAAAATTCACATGTGCAGATTACTTAGCCACACACTGTTGGTTGTAGCAAAGATTCCTACAGCCTTGAAGGAGGCTGGAGATTCAATAAGCTTATCAGCTAAATATCACGAAAGTGTCCAAAGAATACAGATTAAATTAGAGTTCAGATTGTTCAGCAATGAACTGAAGCACAATTGAAGGATCCTAATCATGGGAGATAGATAGCTGAGAAATGATGCTACCAGATGGACTGCATGAGTTTGCAGCAATCAGAAATGAACTGCTGCTTGAATACGTGTAATTTATACATTGTATGGCTAAGCAAACCCTGCAGCCAGAGGCTTGCAGAAGAGCGACTACTTGTCCAAACAGTCCAGAAAGGAATATTGACTCTTTGGTTTCAATCACCTACTTGCCTGGGCAACAATGGCTGCGGATGAACATCCTCAGACAGAAATGCCAACAATCAAGGGTCTTTATGGGGGTGATAACAGTTTCTTTACCTCTCATCCTCCAAACATCTATACAGTTAGGAAGCAGCTGTTTCTATTATTCCTTTACTCTGAATTTTAACCTGACTCAAAATGATCATCTTTTACACACAGGAACTGTGGTTCATTGTGTCTCAAATAGGTAACTCGGTAAGGAACAGAACTGGTACTTTCCAATTATACTATATATATATATATATAATGAGAAATTTGTGTGTACATAAATGAAAATATAAAAAACACTAGTACAATAAAGTTTAACACACTGAAACTGGAAGGAATAGGAAATAATTACTGATGCAGTTATAAGGATATTAACACAACTTCATTAAGTACAAACAAGAGCAGCTGTGTTCTTCAACCTTAATAGAAACTGGCTTTGCTTAAGCAAGATTTTAGAAGTACAAAATTTTCAGTTATGACGATAATAGGCACTAATTATTTCTCTTACACTAAATTTAATGAATTTTCTTTACTAGCTTAGTTTTTGGTGGTTTTAATGAGCAAAAAGATGGTTTTAATGACCAAAAATACACCTAAATTTTTAGATAGTTTCAAGCATATTAATATATTTTTTCTCTCTAGCTTAATTTTGCTGGATTAGACTGAGGTGCCCCAATTACAAGCCTACACATTTTTTAAGTAAAGTGGGTGTTATATGTGAAGAATACCTCAGATTTTGTACAATATAATTAATACCTGTATACAAGACAGTCATATATATTATTCCTTGGTGGCTACATTTTATTTTAGGTTCTATTGTTGAATTATTTTGGATTATTGTAATCAAAGTTTGCCACTGTACGTGTATCACTTGGGAGTTTTGGCTTCTTTTGTTCAGACAGGATATGTCAAAGTTACAATACCAAATACTGGGGTTTATTCCATATGCTTCTTGTGCCATTGTTAATCTTTAGCTCATCAGTAAGTTTATGGAGCACAATCAGTTGGAAGCAGTAGCTGTCCTTCATAAGCATGAATATATTATTTAAATGCTGGAACTTTCTGAAATAAAAGTTACAACTCAAGAGGAGTTATTTAATTATATGCATACACATTCAGGTTTTTTATGTATGATGAAATTTAAAGAAGGAAAAAGTATGTTTCTTTATAATGAGAAGCTAAATGAAACTCTGGAAAATTGCAATGGTCACAAAATTTAGTCATTTCTCATCAAAAATACTTCCCGCCTTATGATATACACTACAAGCAGGGATTGAATATAACAGTAACTTGTCATTTTTTGCTCCTAAGGCTTTTAATAAAGTACACATTTAGGGTAAAATCATTTCCTAATTTCGTTTTCCTCCACACTTCACAACCCTGAAAGTAGAATGTGTTTTATAACTGACAGTGTTTCACAACAACTATTAGTAAGGCAACACTCCTGAAATCCTACCTTGCTTATGTGTGAGCCTGATTATAGCTGTGTTTGTGTTGCCTCTGCAGGTTAGTACGATCATATGTGTGTACTGATACTAGAAACCAAAAAAATAGCGCTCAAGGTAAGGGACACTGACAAATCTTTCAAACAAACACAATTTCAACTAGAATTCATATATTTTACAGGAATTATAAAAATCAGTATGAGGTAGAATATAACATTGAGCACTTCGCAAATGATAAACACATACTTCCTGAAAGCTCTGAGTATATCAATAAATGTTAAGCTGCATTATATTTTTATTTTCTGCCTAAACCTTGAAAACAGAAAGCAACAACAGACACACAGAGACACACACATTTAAATCTAACAAACTGTATGAATTACCCATTACTTTTCAGTGACATTAGGACAACATCACTTTGTCAGAAATCTTCCCCCAACCTTGAATTGAGGTCACCTATTTTTTAGGGACATAACTAAGGCAAAGATGAAACTGATTTTGTCAAACACTAAAGCGTTAGCATCAGAACGTGCAGAACAAGTGTTAGGGATCTGTAGTCCAGTGGAAAATTTGTATAATATTGAAGTAGACACTCTCAGAAAATGCAGCTTATATTTAAGTCTAAAGGAGCTTTTGCAGTTGAAGTAAAATAAATTTCCAAGAAAGTAATGTACCTTAGTTTTCAAAGAATGGCAGCTGAAGCCAGGCATAGTGGTACATACCTTTAATCCCAGCACTCAGAAGGCTGAGGCAGGAGGATTGCTGTGAGTTCCAGGATAGTCTGGGTTAAAAAGTGAGTTCAAGGTCAGCTTGAACTCAGCATAGTGAAACCCTGCCTCAAAAATAAATAAATAAATAAATAAAGACAGCTTTACTAAAAACTTTGATGGCATAGAAGACAGCCCTGAGTGGACACTTGAGGGTGGTTCAGAAGAACCTGAATCCAACTATAAAACTGCAGAAATGTCTTCACAATATCTCCAGTTTATTTTTTGTTCCTTTTTGTATATACCAAAGGTTGATCGATAAAATCTATGTATATATGTATCTAAAAGGTAGATCCAATAAACATAACTTTCAAATAACAAGAAAGCATTCTGATACTTTATGGGAGGCATCTTTTTTCTTGTAGAATACAAAATAGTGATTTTTGTAACTAATAGTTCTTTGGGTAAAAATATTTTTAAATATTTAATGAGCAATAAACATCCTGGGAAAGTTCTGAAAGTAATTGTATTTTATTTTATCCTTTCAAAAACTTTGAAAAAAATATATCTATAAATAATTGAGAATTTCAGGCAAGTCACTTCTAGTTTACCAATTATTTTATAGAAACAAATATATAAATAAAAATGGCAAATATCAATCCTTAGTCCAATTTGCTACTTTATAAAACTCTGAAAAATTTTGTCTGATTGTTAGACTTTGATATGAAGACATCTCACTTATGTTTATACCAAAATAGGAAAACATAGTGTGAGATTATAGTTTTTATTACCTTGAAAATTTATAACCTGTGGATTATCTTAGTTTTTCCATTTTTCTCTCTTCTTCCTGCTGTCTATCTTTTGAACAGTTACTACTTCTCATCATCACCATCCGTATATCGACACAAAATAAGAAATGGAAAGTAAAATCCATACATCTGGTAATTTAATTCTGTTAAAAGGATGATTAAGAAAGGATGAAAGTAATGTAAAATTGTGAAAGTACAGAATTATTATTAATTATGCCATTTTCCCCCAAAGATAACTGAGTTTTATTTACACACAGAAACACATACACATCTTTTACTATGAAATGGAGCATTAGAGAAAGTTGGTAATAAAGGAACATGTTAAAAGTCTATAGATAAAAGCATATATACTTTGTTTCATTTTGATAACATCAGTAAAAGAGATGTAAATTCTTAACAAGTGTAGAGCTCTTTGTATCTACTAAACCATGAAAATAAAAATAAATTGGGCATTAGTTTAATCTGATTTGTTAGCTATGGATTTGTTTCTAAAAAGTATTCCTGCAGTACTCCTAAAGTACTTTGGAGACCCTGAGATATGTCATTTTTTACTAGCATATAAAAATAAGACATTTAGAAAATTGGTCAAATATTTATTAGATGAACAAATCAGTGCTGTACAAAGGTGTCCTTATTAAATTAAAATAGTGAGGAATAGCCTTCTTCTGAACTTTGTCTTGAAACAGTCTTCCATTGAAAGTTACTTTATTTGTATTTTCATTATTGATAATATGCTGCAGTAATTATATTAACACAGTCATTAATTTGCTTTACTGAAATAAAAAAAGCTGTTTTGGAATCTTGTTAGTACACTAAGTATATAATATTTAATATGTCTTCAATATACATAATATTTATAATATCTTCAACATATGCAATATTTAAGATATCTCTAAGTGAAGTTTATTATTAATTAAACTAATTTCTAGAAAAAGTTTCTCCCTATAAGCTATCATGTCTTGTACATCTTTGTAGATGAGCATTTCTTCAATGGATACTAGCTGGTAGCTACTCAGATTGAAGGAAGAATTGTTCTTTACAGCACTTAACATCTTCAGGGATGTCGTAACCGATTCACTCATAGAAGAACAAACTGGAAAAATGTGAGCAGTCCACAAACTGAATTGTGCCTTGCTTCCTGAAAATAGCTCCTCTGTAACTTTAAGATTCCAAATTTCTAGGCATGACAGAAAATTGACTCCAAAGAATTGAAGGAACTTTATATCTGATAATGTCTTCACATTGTTTTTCAAGTTGTCCTGCACTCCAAATAACATAGTTGAATATTTCACGTATCCATTTATCTTCAAGCTTAAGGAACACAGAAAACAGTACGCAGGCACGACAGCATTGGAAATGATGGAAAAACTGCTAATAATGCAGTTTTCTCCAATGGAAACACCTGGCCCCAATCTGGAATACTCTACAACTGAGCCGGGTGCCACAGAACACCCTGAATCCAGGATACTGTGAATGATACAGGATGTCTTGCTGGAATATTCTGGAACATATGAAAGGATGCTAAAAGCTACTGACTGTAAACCAAGCTCTAACTTTAAACTGCTTTCTGAAGTAAAATGGAACAACTTCTCTTCAGTTGTTCCAAGGTGATAAAACCTGGAGTTATTAAGAACAACAACATTTAGTGATGTTCCTTTAAGAAGGTGAAATATTTTCTGCCTTATATCTAGCAACTCGGATTCTTCTTTAGTGACATTTGATGTATTTCTGGGGTACTCCACAGTTGCTCCAGGTCCCAGTGCCTGCAGAAAGTCACCATAGGCATCTATTTCACAGTTCAGTGTGCCCACTTCCTCATAAAAAGCAAGTAACTTTTTTGCAGAGTTATGATCCATGTAAAATAGGCTATCGGTGTAGATGTATTCAGAGTCTAGGTGAAGATAGGCAGCATCTCCCCTTCCAAAGTCCTGACCACAAAAATTTCCAGGTCTACACACAGCATTAAGTTGATGTGTCTTTTCTATGCTGGGTTTATGAAGGAAACGATAGCAACACCTATATTCAAGATCACTGTTTTTTAAATCATTAAAAGTATCTAAGACGAATACTCCATGCATGGTACCTACAGTTATACTAGAACGATGAGCTAATGCAGTGAAGCCAGGTTTGTCAAATCTAATGTACTCAAATTCTCCAATACTATACAGTTCAATACCATCTGCGCAGGTGACCACGATCCCAGGATTCATATGTGATGGGAAATCAATGTACATGGCTAGTTTCAATTCCAACATCTGATAAATGGTGTTACCAAATGGTAAAGCAGTAAAAATTTTCCCCAGAACACTCGCATTTGGAAGGCATTGACTGTATCCACCTATAAAAGTATAAAAAACAAAACATCCTTTAAGAAGATGTTGCTGTTGTAAGACTTTCAAAATCCAGAGACATCAGTAATAATTCAAACTATCTCCACATGTATTTAATATATACTATAATTCAGGAAAAAACAAAGTAATCCAGATTAAAAATTCAAAGAGCAATTTTGTAGCCATTTGATATAGTGCAGGCTTCATTTTTTTCCAACTATCTTAATATAGAAAATTAGTACCAATCTCTTTTTATTATTGTTTTGTCTTTTACTAGTATATATTTGCAGTACCTAATATTTGCATTTCTTGTGTGAGGTTGGTACATTAACACATCCTCTCTCTCCCCTTTCCATTTTCTGAGCCCCCTTCCAAAGATCTCCCTACATTCTATTATCTTTTATTTTGCTCTTTATTTGTAATTTGAGCTTCTCATATAAAAGTAATATTTGCAGTATTTATGTTTGTGTGTTTGATTTGCTCCACTTAACATTATGGTCTCAAAGTGTAGTTTTACAAATTCTAGGTTAGGAAAAAAATTGAATATACTATAAAAGCTTGAATTATTCTGAATTAGTAAAAAGTAAAGACCGTGTATCTACATTTTAAACTTTAAATTTCAAGAAACTTTAAACTCATACATTAAGTATCTACTTCATAGGAAAAAAGTTACAAAAATTAATAAAGTATACTGATTCTAAAATATACCTCCAAATTTTTATATAGTTATATATAATAACAAGTCTCTATTAAATATTTCTAGATATAAATGTCTTTCTTTAAATTATTGTAAACACCTAAAGAAAATAAAGGTGATTTATTAAATAACATTTAAACATTTTATACTTGTTTTTCATTTAGACACATGTTTCTTTCTAAGATAAGCATAAATTAATTTCTTGAAAGGTGTTCTCATAAGAACATTAAGTATGCTGTATCATTTTTACGTACATATCATGAGAGGCAGCGTATCTGAGTACAAAGCCAGATAAAAATGAGTTCTATTATGGTTCACCACTTTTTAACCATGTACTTTTACAGTTATTCCAAGTCAGCAAACAAAGAATAATGCTTGCCATGTTACATTTCATGAAATCAATAACACATATAAAACACATGGCATGAAGTATATTGATGAACAAATCAGAGTTAATAATAACTTTCTATTTTTCCCTTTTCCAAAGACTAAACCAATCATAAATTTGAACACTTAAAGAATTAGTTATATAGCTGCCTTTCAATAACCACACTGATTCCAGACACTAGGTGGAGACCAAAATAGGGGGGTGCTCAGATTCCTTATATAAAATGACAGAGTACATGCATGTAACCTACATCAGTCCTCTTTTAGACTTTTAGTCATCTCTAGATTATCTGTAATATCTAATTAATACATATACTAATTATATTGCTTAGGGAACAACGGCATGTTTAGTACAGATGCAGTGATTTCTTTTCCCTTAAGTATTTGCCATCTGTGGTTATTTAAGTATGAAAATGTGAAATCCAAATGTGAGATACAAAGGACCCACTATGTCTTTAACTATGTATGTCTGCTATCTTATTAAAATTTTTAATAAGTTAGTAATCATAGCTTCTTTTTAGAAACAAAATTATAAACTCAATTGTTTTATAGTTTTAGTCTTGAAACTAGAATTTGAATGCATTACATTCACATCATTTTCATAAAGAGTCATGATTATATATATGAACTGTAAGAATCAGAAAGGGCTTTAGGAGTATGTGGGTGAGTGGTGCTAAAACATGTGTTCCGAGGCCAGAAAGCGCTCAGCGGGCTAGTACATGCATGGCAAGTGCGACGTCCTGAGTTCGTTTCCCAGTACAAAATAAATTATGTGTTCCTAGACTGGTGTCAGTCCATGTAAAGTCTTTATCAGTCTTCTAGCATACAGAGAAATAATACAGACTTTATGCAACCAATGTTTTCATAAACCTAAACATTAGGGAATAGAAATTAAAAGAAAAAAGAACAGAAGAAAAGCAACAGAAACAAAAGTTCTGTAAATGGAGAGGACAAGGATTGAAGGGAAGGGAAAGTAATGAGAAAAAAAAAACAGAACATATCATAGACAAACACAAATTCTCTATGATGAGTGCAATCAGTACGCATGTCAAAATATATCAATAAAGTTAACTTTAAAAGGAAGTATTTTTGATTATAGAACTGTGTAGGCTGTTTGAATAAAGAACATTAAAAAATGAATAAAAATGTATTTTATCCTGATTATTGCTTCCTATGTCTTTTGCTTTAAAATGCCCTTCTTTATATATTTGTGTTTTTCTTTGCATCCTATTTACCACTCTGCTAAAGACTTTAATCTCTGAAAATCAAAAATTAGACAAAAATGCAACACACACACACACATACACGCACATATAGCAAAGATAAAACAACATCCACAAAAAAACTGGTGATATATGAGAACTAGAGTTTTAAGCATATGTTTTTTTGAGAAACATTTTACTACTTGGAACCCACATACACTAAGAAAAGCATAAAATATTTGTCTTAAAAGAAAATAATTTCAAAGAATACAAATAAATAAGCAGAAGTAGAAAAAAGTTATTTGCATAACCAAAAAGACCATAAAATATCATTGATGGACTATTCAAAAGAAAATATAAATTAATAAAGTATAATTTTACCAGAGTGAATTAATAGTATAGTAAAAGAATTCCATTTATCTTCATATAGCTTTTCCAAACATCAAAGAGCACAAAGTATTGATCCTCCATTTCCTTAAAAATAATTAAAAAAACATAATTTATTTCTCAAACATTTGCTAAAAGTTTTAAAAAATTAATATATCTCACAGTAAAAAAACAAATGAGTAATTATTATAAAAACTCAGAGAACAGTCTTCAGTAATGAATCATTAGATAAAATTCTTCCTAAAATTGTAATACAAAAAGAAAGATAATTATATGACCTGTAACATAGCAAGACTTAAGTATAAACATTCATAGTCAATTACAAGTCATAAAACCATTTTAAATACTTCTTCTATATGACACAATTGAATATATAAATTAGCCTTTCATTTTAAAACAATTTTTTAGAACTTGGTTCCCAAAACAAAATATCTCATATACAACTAACTCACTATTTATTACTAATACCATAGGTGAGATATTTAACTTTCTGTACATTAGATTTCATTTATATAAAAGGAATAATTAAAATATGAACCTCAACACTGTGAGGATTTAAACAACACTGTTTAATGAAAAAATACTAATGTGAGATACAGAAATGCTATTCATGGTACCAAGGGGCTTCAACTTTAAGTATCCCATGGAAAACAGCCTTCAGGAAAATAGTATCTTGAAAAAAATTTGCAATGAGAGGTCAAATGACAAAGCTGATATCAAGCAAGATTTTCAAAAAAATATTCTATAGTACTTATGCCATTACACTCTGTTCTTTTCATTCTACATTGTGGTGTTCCTAAATAGACCATACAAACAGATGAAGCAAGTATATAAACAAGTGCCTGTGTACATGTACACGTATACTGACATATATATTGACTTGCTTCGTGTATATATCTGAAGAAATCATATATACATCTGATTTGGTCTCTTTATGTAAATTTCTAAAGAAAATGTGGGTTGGATTTGGGAGGGACTTTAAGCGCTCAGCTAATGAGAGTCAAAGGAATAGTCACCATCTGAATCAATTTTATTAAAAGTATTAAAATTCTCTTTTAAATAACATTCTGGAAGTTCTTCTCTGTTAAGTCACAATAAGTAAGAGCAGCTGCTATACTCTTCACCTTTCAGAGAGTCAATTTACATTTATATTTTAATGTTTTTAAAAGGCCATGGGTGGAGAAGGGCAGCTTATAAACAGTAAATCACAGAAAAGCTGTTTTTCAATGTTGAGTCTGCCCAGTGTCTATGTATAAAACTGTCTACAAAATGCATACCAATTTTGGACCCAGCAGGATCAACGAAAACATGATATTGAACTCCAAGTGGTAATTCCTTTCTCTTCAGCGTTTCTGACAGCTGCTGCCCATAAGCAAGTTCCTGTTTTTCATCAGCAGCTGTTAGTACAACTACGTCCCAGAATTCTCCAGTTCCCACAGGTTTGCCTGCTTGGAAAAAGCATGAAAGTGATAACAAATATGATCACAATTATCTACCTATTATAGATTTGCTTATTTCAAATAAAGGGAAAAAGTTACATTTATTATCATTTTCAAAAGTGTATCTTCTACTTTTGAAAATTATGGAATTCTTGTTGGCCTACTAGTATTCAAAATAGTTCTGAGAATTGCTTACGAATTATTTTTTCATCCTCTTGTAGATTCTCCTTCATTTAATGATCTACAATCTCAATTATTTAGAAATTCTGAAAGATTTAATGTAATGTTTCTTGATTACGCGAGGTTCTTTTAACTTGTCAAAGACTATCATTTCAACTAAGTAAAAAGAGGATATAACAAATGAGTAACTGAAATCCAGCTTTAAAAAGTTTTCATGTGTCTACCCCACATAAAGTTCCTTGGCTAAGAAAGATCCAACACAAGGATTTGTCCCTTTAATGCTACTTGTTTAGCTGAGCACTTATTTTTTATTACCATAGTAAGCCTATCTAGGCTATTAGAATATGACACAAAATTCTAAATAACATTAAAGGTCAAAAATCCCTGATGAACTCATTAATAAGACAGAAAACAGTTTTAATAAACAGCTGGGATCTCTTCTTCACCATTAAACAAGATAAAAAGGATTTTTTTTTAGTTCACAAATGAGACTTGTCAGCTACAATCCAACAGTTCGAACATTTTACCGTCATCGAAATGTTAATCCCTAAACATTTCAAGCAGTCACTAACATAAAAAAATAGAACAAATTTTACTAGACCATTGTACAGGGAATGCCAAGTGGCACAGTCTGTTTTCCTTAAAACACTGAACAAATTCTTAAACCATAAACTCTTTTATTCCCTCTCCCCTTGGTGTTTACATTACTAAACAAACTGGTGAGGCAGGTAGGGAGGAGAACGGAAGGGGAAAACCAGATGCACTTGTAAGGGTCTAAATACTATATTTCCGATCTTTTAGATGTATTTAAAATAACTTCTATGAGCCAGCCAAGGTATTTGTATAGTTTCAGGAGAGAGATTAGTAATTTTCTTGCCCTTCCCCCTCCTTTAACATCTATGCGATCACAAAGTCAAGGCAACAAGCCTAGTGTGAAGCAGGGGGCAATGACAACATAAAAAACTCAAAAGGAAAATACTGATTATTCTTGAGTCAGTGTCCTAGTACTTCAGGGGATGGAAAGAGAAAGTGACCGTGGGACAACCTCAGACTTTAGGGCACCCTCCCTCCATGCCGCCCAGGTGAGCCGGGTCGCTTCTTTGGTACCTCTGAGTTCTGAAAACTTCTGCAGTTTTCTTTGGGTAGCTTCACGCAGTGACACATTAAAAGGGATCCTAGCGGCCTCCATAGTCTCCGCTTCGGAAGGCCGAGTCGCACAGCATGCTTGCGCGCGGAGCCAAACCTAGCCAGCTCTGCCCCGCCCCTTTTTGCGTCCCTCACGTAACCACGCCCCCGACTGTCGGCGCTTTCAGGATAGCCCGGACGTAGTCTGCTCCAGCCTAGAGTGTTACTCTGCTAAAGGTCACGAAAGCAGATGCCTAGCAATTTGTAGGACAGTGCTGGGTCTGGGCACGCTTTCCCAGCTGTGAAGACCTTGCAGCCCGGTTGACCCGGTGAGTGGTTCAGGTTGGGAGACACCTTTGTTGGAAACGACCCGCCAAACAGAAGAAGAAACCATAACTTGGGTTCCTCTCCTCTCCCCCCAAGGTGATTCTTCCTCCGCAGTGTCTGCTCCTTTCTAACCCTGGGTCATCTAGAGTGATCTGTCCACCACCCAGAATCCAGTCTGAATATTTAAGCTTTGTGTTCTTTTCAGGAAATGTAGCTTTGTGGCATCTTTGTACCTGCAGCTCACTAGAGATGGAACCCCTCTCTTTGGGGTTCACCTCATAAGGGCACATGCCAATCCCCAGAGACTGTCCGTGAAGTCCTATAGAATTCAGTCACCAGCCAGGTTTTTGGTAGCTTCTCTGGCTTTTTCGAAATGTGTAGACTCATCTAGAACACTCAATAAACACTCTTGGTTAAAAACATTATTACATGTATTTTTGTTAGCTGTCTATAGGCATTTCTTTTGTTAGAGCAAAAAGTTAATAATGAGTTACACAGGTTACTCTCCAACTTTACACATCAGAAAACTGAATCAAAGTGTGTTTTTTGAAATATCACAATTAGAAACAGATTTATACAGTAATTCCAACCACGAAACTTAAGTCTGCTACCCCATACAGTTTGGTTTATTTGCAAAAACCACCTCTTCACTGAAATCTTTATCAGGAACATAGTCAAAGTCCAGTGGATTTTCTTTAGCTTTCCTTAAAATACCAAGCTTTCACCTTAGTATTTTATGACCCTACAGTGCAAGCCTTGGGTAAAAAGACAGATTATGCTTTCAGTTTTATCATTTAAACTTTTTGTAAATAAAAACAATTCATTCTCATTGAAGAACATTTAGAAAATTTGAGTGAAGTAAGATCGAGCAGAAGAGAATGAAGTCCAGAGAGGTAACAAAGGGATACAGATGCATTTGAGATTTTACTTTTGAATGTAACAAAGCCATTCTAGGATTTTGATGTGACTTGCCTCATTTTTAAAAGATCATTCAGAAACAAAATAGATTGTAGTGGGGGTGGAGCAAGGAGAGAAGCAAAGAGACTTGTTGGAGGCTGTTGCTGTAATACCATGAGACGTAGTGAAGGCTTAGTCCAGGTGCTAACAGTGGGAAATTAGTCAGATTCAGATTATTGTAAAGGCAAAATAGGTTGATGTTGAATGATGAAGACAAGTCAGAAATGACCACCTGGGAGGATGGAGTGGCCATCAACTGAGATGGTGAATGCTAAAGATGAGAAAGGTCATTGGGGTGGTAAGGCCCGGCTGTGATTAGGTTTTAGACACATAGAATAAACATGTATGCATATGTAGTGAAAATGTGTATGTGTGTGTGTGTGTGTGTATGTGTATGTGACTGTGCATTATACATGAGTGTAGTTTATCAAAGGAATCTGATAACAAAGTTGTCAGCATATATGTGGAATTAGTTTTCAACTATGGAATGATTCAGGTGGAATACAGGTAATAGTAACACTGTTGGCGAATTGTATATTCTAAGGTGAAGTGAACAATGAGAATATATTAATAAAAATAAGTAGTGAAAAGAATAATGCAGTTGAAATAGTAGACTGTATTATGTAGAGTATTTAACAGAGGACTTGTTGGATTTCGGAAGGACAGCTGCAGAAATAGATATTATTTTATGTCAGTATTGCTCATGGTTAAAGTACGTACGTCTACCACATCAGCTATGGCTTTTATCTTCCTTTTTTTCCTCAAATTTTCATTAATTGTTGTGTAACAATTATTTAAAAATACTAAACCCTGACGAGTAAATATACTCAGCAATTATTATAGGAAGCTATTCTAGGAAATTAAGATCTTTAAATTTAGTTTCATATCATAAAACTGTGATATTATTGTGTACATAGTTTTTAAGCTTCAAGAGTAATATTTTAGCAGAGCATGTTGCCAGAGACCAGTAGGTATCTGCCAGAGTATTATTTTACAAGAGTAAAATATATTAGTTCAGCTAATTAGTAAGCCCATTTAGTCTGCATAAATCAGATACACAACAAACAATGTTATTATTAGATTGTGCAGTTTAAAAAGCATAGTAAGCAAATTTTACTGTCTGGGATACAACACAACATAGATGTCTTGTTAGGAATGGAATCTTCTAGGGCAAGCATTTTTCATAATCTAGACAGTACCTTGCAGGGTTGAGAAATTCTAGATTGACCAGTTTGCCTCTTGACTTGGACATCCCAATAGACTTAAAAAATTTACAACTAATTTTATTTACATCAGTTTTCAAGTACTGGAGTTGATACAAACCTAACCCAGTGTCAGTTGGTCACTTTTTATATTAACCTTATTTATGATTTCTTGGTCTGCAAGAGGTTTATAACAAAAAAGAGAATTATGCATCCCGAGAGTTTAGCACATCCTATTAACTAAAAATTAACATTGTTTAGAGTTTTGTAATGAATTAAACAAAAATAAATGTTTTAATATTTGTTTTCTTTACCATACCTGTTTTATCATTTAATTAATTTACTTTTTTCCCTTTAAAAATTTTTGAGAATTAGGAAACTTAAGATTTGATTTTATTTTATTAGTACTATGCATGTTTGTAATATGTTCATTCTGGGTAGTTGGGACATGACATGACACATTTTATTTTTTTTTAAGTTCACTTTCCCTCTCTCCTTTCTCTTCTCTCAGTGGTGTAGTCTACTCTCCACTTGCTTTTTATTTTATAGGTATGATTGATATAATGTGATTAAAAATAGTACTGTGGGATTCTTATTCTTTTAAGTTTAAATTATGACCTATATGTGTCTGTCTTGGTGGGTGAATTTTCTGTGTAATCCTAAGTAGGATGTATTTTCTGCTATCAGATTAAGTAGTTGATAAATGTCATTTAAGTCTAGTTGCTATTAGATATATAAATAAGAGGAAAATATGAGCTTTTAATTTTAGCTTTATTATTTCTTTTCTCTTGGTTTGTTTGTCATGTAAATCTGAGTTATAGACCTTCAAAACACCTATAAAAATTAGGCAACAAAGCTTTTCTTTTTTTAAAAGAATTTCTTAAGCCGTGAAATTCAGGTCTGCTTAATCACCATAGTATTTAATTCCTACACTCTTTTTTCCTCAGACATAGTTTTTAAAGGTAAAAAGTAGACATTGTGCAAAATGGAAACCATAGGTATTGAATTAGATAATGTCACATTTAGATTTAATATCCCCTTAATCACAGTGGTTTTAATTCTTACAAATATATTTTTTTGATTCTGTATGATACAATAATAATAGAGGCATGTGGTTATACATTGGTAAAATGCTGTAGAAGATAAGAGTGGATACTATTATAAAATTGAACTATTCCAGTTAATAGTGTACTAATATTGATTTATCAGCTGTTATTTTGATATGAGTTTATATTTTCTCTTTAACTTTTATTTGAATTACATTGATGTAGTTTACCTGCACATGGTAGAAATTTATTCTTCCATTGGGGGAGGTAGTTAGTCTTTCAAGGAGCTGCTGAATAGACCACTTCAGGTTGTATATTCTCTTCTAAACTATCATTACTGATTTCCTTTTATGAAAACTGAAATTACCCATATATAATTAGGTCAAAACCATGTATATGAGTGATATCATATAAGATTATGTAATAAACCATTGAGCCAAAAGCTAAAGATAAATTTAATTAGTCGAACTCTAATGCTTTTAGAATTCTGTATTCTAGTTGCCTAATGGAATTAAGCATAGAAATACATAATGTGATGGCAAATTGTCCCTTTAGGAAATAAGTATTGTTGATAACATTTGAAAATCTATATTCCAATTTAATTTTATCTAGCTGCATTTTTTCACTCTATCCCAAAGATTATCAGTCCCCTGACTTCTTGTTAATTGTTTGGTGTATATTTTTTCATTTATCAGTATCTAAAGCAGAATGATTTTACTAGCTATGTTAAGGTATTGCTTTGTTTGTCTCTTTGTTGTTTGTTTTCTTATATGGAAGGATATGGATTTCAAGTAGATTTTTAAAGACTGAAAAAATTTTAAGCAAATATTCATTTATCCTAGATGTTTCATGGAACAATCATAGAAGAACTAATCAATCATGAAGAATGGAGTCACTATAATGAAAATATTATAGAAGATCATAAAGATTTTGTTTTTGTAAAGTTCAATGGCCTTCACTTAAAATCTATGGAAAATTTGCAATCTTGCATCTCAAAGTATGCATTTTATCAAACAATTTTATTACAGATATACATCCACTTCAAAGTTGTATAAAGTTAATCAAACTTGATCTCCATGGAAATCAGGTCAGCAATCGTCATTTAAGATATTTGAATCTAAATAAAGTCTATATGATAAATAATTATGTTGTCTATCCACAATATTATTCAGATAGTCTTTTACTTATATAAACAAAAATTTTAAAATAAAACTTAAAACACTATGTATTTAGACTTGAAGTTAAAAATATAAACAAAAATTTTAAATAAAAATGCACAGACAGTGCACAATTTAGTATATTTTACTTCTTAAATCTACAGGCTACATAAAAATATTTCTTGATGCATTAATT
The DNA here is from genome assembly GCA_004027455.1 of Hydrochoerus hydrochaeris. Taxonomy (NCBI): domain Eukaryota; kingdom Metazoa; phylum Chordata; class Mammalia; order Rodentia; family Hydrochaeridae; genus Hydrochoerus; species Hydrochoerus hydrochaeris. Next base: position 74,914 of record PVLA01007829.1, read on the forward strand.
CTTCATTTCAGGAGTATATTAGAAAGATTTGAGGTTTCCAAGGAAATTGAACTGGAATATATGTGTATATAATTTTCTAATCACACTTATGCAATAGCTGATTCCAAATGGCCAATGTATTATGTTGTTTTGTAGTAATCATTTAGCTAATTGAAAGCATTCTTTTCAATAATATATTAAAGACTTTCCATTTGGAAGAAATCGAATTTTACATATTTAATGTTTGACATTTTCTATTTACATGTAATTTGTAGAAAAATAATACTTGAGCTAAAATATTTTTAATAATAGTTCAGATAAAGAATCTACCAGATACCGATTTTTGGAATGGATTAAAGAATCAAAAACTCCTATATCTTCATGACAATGGATTTGTAAAGCTCAAGAATTTATGTGCATTATCTGCCTGTCCAACACTCATTGCTCTTACTATGTTTGATTGTCCAGTAAGCCTTAAAAAGGGATACATACATGTTCTTCTTAACGGTATATGGACTCTCAAAGCACTGGATCATCATGTGATCTCTGATGAAGAAATAATTGAGAACTGGCATCTGCCTGAAAGAGTCAAAGCATGTAATGACCGACTTTTCTTTAACTTCTGTCCTGCTTTAAGAAAGGTAATTGGCTTTACTGTCTGCATTTTAAACAAATTTAGAAAAATAAAGTTTTAGCTCATAGATGCTAAACCTAAATTATATATATTTTTCATAGTTTGGAATCATTTTCTATAAAGTATAACAAATCAGTGAACGTATTAATAATAGTTTATATCTAACAATTTTTAAAGTCTTCTGTACCCATTGCATAAAAATCTGGAGCTTAAAATCATCAAGCTTTTCAAAATACATTTTAAAAATTTGAAAGGAACTCTGTTAATTTATTTATGTTTTTACCTGAATAATTCCATTGCAAAAGATTTGATATTTCTGAAATACTACAAGGAACAATTTATACTGTTGGAAAAATATAAAATATTCAATGTTTACACAATGTTGTGACATTGTCATGATCAATTCATCATATGTTGATTCAAAAAATACTGACATAAGTAATTGAGAAATCACAGAATTCTATTTTGTAATAGTATTAGAGAATACTTGATTGATACAAATAATAAAAATTAGGGAATACTGGGTTGATAAAAATAAGAGAAACATTACAGCATATGAATGTTAGAATAAATGAATAAGTTCATAAAAGACGATTAACTCTGCACCTGTTAGTACAATGTCAGGTATAATATATATAGTAAGTAATCAAGAATGTGATCGGGCAGGGTTTTTGATGTGCTCTGTTCATCTGTCTTTGCATAAGTTTTCAGAAATGCATTGTTAGATATACTTATCCTTCTCTAAACACCATATAGTGTACTTGCCCAAAGGTAAGAAGCCATTGCTAGGCGATAAAATCTCATGTTAGCACCATGTCTGTGCACATCAACCAAAATGTCATTATTTGGAACAAGGCTGTGTATGTATAAAATATTGAAGAATAGAAGATTATTTTGAATGGGAATACAACTGAAAGGGTATATAAACCCTGAGGAGTAATTATGCATAAGATGGCTAGTTATGTGAAAAATAATAGGAAATCATTATATAAGCTGAAATAAAGCACAAACAAAATGACCATGGGATGTTGAACAATGTTATTTTAGAAAAGAAAAGAGAAGGGATCAGCACAGGATGAAAGGGGTGGAGATGTGGGCTCTTTTAGCTCAGGTAAATCTAAAAGGGTTTTCTGAAAAATATCTTACTTATTATTCATCGTTTCCTATGATCTGGAAGGATATGACCCTTATTTCATCAAAGAAGATGAGGCATCCAATGTCATGAAGATGGGATTTCCATATATCTGTCTTGTCTAGTCCAACAATCTACCTTGCATCACAGATGACAGTATAATGATCTGATGAGGGTTTTCCACTAGTTTTTATTAATACATGGCTGTATTACAGGACTAGTACATTTCTTGTGAGAAGTTGGTTCATGTGCATAGCAAGTCTCAATTCTTTTTTCATGTGCTTTGCCCATCTTTTGATTCTCTTCCCATTTAAAATTGATGGGGTATTTTTGATTGAATGTAAGCGGACAAGAATAAGTAAAGAAATACACTTTTAATGTTTTGCACCTGGACAGTATTAATTGAGTACAACTAAGGGGATTGATCAGATAGGAAACTACAAGTCAGATAAGCCTGTCAATTTTGTATTAGGAAAATAATAGCCCTACCAATGTCTTACCTGATGGACTTCCATTGTGATAACTGGTTTCCATGACTACCATTACGTACAAGGGAATCTAGTATGAGGAGTCTTTTTAAGTGGACATATTTACTTCTTTAAAAACTTTATTCTATTAACAAGGAATAAAGGATAACATGGCATTCAAAGCAGATGGATCACAAGTTTGAGGTCAGCCTGGACAAGTTGGGAAGATCCAAAAATAAATAAATAAATAAATAAATAAATAAATAATAAATAAGACAGGGATGTAACTCCCTGAGTTCAACCACTAGGCCTGCAAAATTAAAAAAAATATATAGACTCTGGGATGGCAGGTAATACTTTGTCATATAATGAAAATGAGATTGATATTGTAATGGAGCAGTAGCAGTTTAAGGTTGAGATTTCAAGTTCAAGCATTTTACGTCCATTTGCTTTTACTTTTCATGTAAATATCAAAAGCTTAAAATGCTTAATATATACATAATATACCAAAATATTTATTGTGAATTCCTAGTTGGCTGAATAGCATAATATACTGTGGCAGTTAATCTTAATTTTAACTCGATTGTGTTGAGAGACTCCTGAAGCACTGCTTGGATCATGGGAGTGTTGTAACGTTCAGCGGTGATCTACTCACAGTTGAATGTGCTGCTGGGAGGTGGAGCTTAGGTGAAGAAGGTGGGCTTGGGGTCTTTCTCTGGGCTCTGTTCTCACTGGTGTTCTTTCTTGTTGCCCTGCTTCGCAGTCTCCATGAAGTGAGTAGCTTTGCTTCTCATGCCATTCTGACATGATGTTTTTTTCTTTCTAAAATTAGAGTGGATAAAAAATAGAATATAATCTCTATGAAAAACACATAAAACTAGAAATAATTTAAAAATAATGCTGTATTTATAAAAGCTACATTTTAATTTATTGATTTATAACTTGAATTATAAAACTTTAAATAAATTATAAATTCATTATAAAAATGTAGAATATGAGAGGAACGTGGTTATTAACAAGATTGATTCCAACAACAAAATTAATGCATATAAGTAAATGTAAAATACTAAACAAATATATATTGAGTAGAGTAAAACAAAGGGAATGACATTAATCACAATGTGGAATTCAGAATTCAAATTATTAAATGATTGTTATAGTCGTTGTATGTTTATTTGTTTGAGACAGGGTTTCAGATTGGCCTTGAACTCATTATGTAGCCTGGGCTGGCTTTGAACTCACCATGTTCCTTCTGCCTCAGCCTCCTAAGTGCTGGGGTTACAGACATGTGCTACCGTGCCTGGCTTATAGTTTGTGTTGATTTCCTCCCTCCATAAGACTCCTATGGTAAGGCTTGGTTACCAGTTGGTTGCTTGGGAAAGTAACTGGATCATGATGGTTATAACTTCATCAAGTATATTAACTCATTGATGACATCACAATTCAATGACATTATTGGGAAATTCTGGAAATAGAAGACATGGTCTAGTTCAAGATTACAGAGTATGAATTGGGAGACTGTATATGATCACTATGTTCTTCCTTTTTTGTGTAGATAATAGTTTCTTTACCTTTCATTGGACAAAGTTTCTCATCAGAAACTGTAAAGAATAGAATCAAATGGAAAATATTTTTCAAGCTCTGAAAGAAAAATAAAACTATTAATCAAGAAGCATATAGGCCAGTGATGGTGAACCTTTTAAAGAACAGTGCTCAAACTGCAACCCAAACCTACTTATTTATCACAAAGTACCAACACTGCAATTAAACCTGAATACTGAGGTTTTTGTTTAGAAAAACACAACTCATGCATTAAACATCTACTGTCTTAAACAAACAAATGAGTAATACACATATATACATAATATACAAAATACAATCTATACAATATATACATAATGGCATTGGTTGGCCAACCCTGATCTAGGCAGTGAAAATATTCTCATGAATAAAGAAGGAATTAATATACTTTAAAATCAAGAAAACCAAAAGAACTTGTCACTAGAAATCTGATCCAAAAAAATGGCTTGAGGAAGTTTTCTATGTAGAAAGAAATTGTATAAGACATTTTAGCATATCAGCAAAAAAATAGCAAAATATATTCAATACATTTTCCTACTCTTATGCCTTTGCAATTATGTTTAACCATTGATGCAGAAAAGCACAACAAAATTTGATATGTTATGCAATATGTTTAGAAGAAATATATTTTAAAATTTGTAAAGAGATTCTAAAGGTGGTAAGTTTTCTATACTTCATTTGAAGTGAAGCTATAAAAATTATATATTTATATATATATATATATATATATATATAATTACTAAAAATACTTTGCAAAGAGAAAAGTTAATATCCTTAAGATACTAGCTGGATAGAAAAATAGAAGATACTAGCCTTAGTTTCTCATAGAAGCATCAATTTAGCAAATATTCCTAGGTGAAAAATGTCTTTATGAAAATTCTAGAAATCCAAGGGATGAGGGTAAAATACCATGATAGAGTACAAAATCTGTGGAAAAATATTTTTAATATATTAAGAGACATAATTCTGTATTATTTTTCATTCCTTTCCCCAAGTTAGCACAGAAGAGCAATGAGGAGGAGCCCATTGACCTATAATTTATCCAATAGACTATATACAAAGTCCTTAGGATTAAGAGACATTGTGTGAGAGGTACATTTCTGCCTCACATCATGAAGAACACTAGGGGAATTTGTATAGGTAGATCATTAGGAAACTTCTAGAACAAAGAAAAAGTGAGAAAGATGCTCATTGGCTAGGAAGCATAGATACTGACCTTGCCAGTAAGCTCACCCAAACCTAATGCCATCTGGTTGGTTCCACCTAACTGAGGTCACAAGCTGGCCTAATCTGACTTTGGACTCTTTAGGTTCCATGTATCTTTGAATAATGAAACCTTATTGTAAACTATGAGAACTATAAGACCCAGTGTAATGCCCATTCACTATTGCAGAGTGGGGTTACCTATGAAATGTCTTTCAGTGTTCAAAGCTGTAAATTCTAGGAGACATTCCTCTTCAACTGTTTAACCAACAGCACAATCCTACAAATATAAAATATATATAATCAAACATCAGAGGAAACTAATATAGCTCCAGGAACCAAGTCCAAAGAAATGAGATCTAAAACTTTCCTGACTTAAATTTCAAAATTGTCATAAGGTAAGTCCGTAAATTACAAAAGAACATAGAAAGATACTCTGGGGAAGAAAATGAATATTCAGACTATGATGAATCTAAATAGATCTATCCCAAGACAAATTGTAATTTTCCAAAGATGTAAAGAGAAATTTGAAGGCCACAAGAGAAAAGCAACTCAACAGATACAAGTGAATTCTGGTAAAAGTTTTAGTAGATTTCTTACAAGTGAATTCTGGTAAAAGTTTTAGTAGATTTCTTACAAGTGAATTCTGGTAAAAGTTTTAGTAGATTTCTTACAAGTGAATTCTGGTAAAAGTTTTAGTAGATTTCTTACAAGTGAATTCTGGTAAAAGTTTTAGTAGATTTCTCAGGAGAAAATTGCACACCTGGAGAGAATGGAATGATATGTACAAAATACTGAATGAAAAAGCCTGAAAGATTAAATCAGGAAAAGCAGAAAACCTAGACCTACCAGTAACACAGGAAGACCATAAGAAGTAATGGAAAACCTTGCAATTAAGAAAAGTCCAGGACCATGGCTTAAGTCTACCAAATCTTCAAAGTAGTAGTAACAAAATACCTTAACAAAATTAAGAGCTGAAAATATCTTGTAACATGTTAGGAGTTTGGCATCACACTGATTCCTAAGCCAGACAAAATTACCAAAGAAAAGTTTATGTTAGTGCCTCAGGTGGTCATTTATGAGGAAATCCTCAATAAAATTTTAGGCAGTAGAATTTAGTAACATAAAAATATTGCACATGATTATTAGGCAGGTTTATCCCAGTAAGCAAAGATTTTTTAATAAATGAGAATCAGTGTGATGTATTACATTATCATATTATCAAAGGATAAAACCACATGATCATCTCAGTTGACACAGAAAAATCATTCAGTGAAGTTTGTAGTTCATACCTAACAAAAGCCCAACAGTTTAGATATAGAGGATAGTTTGTAGACATGATAAAGGAGATTTAAAAAAAGCCCACAGCTAACTTCTTACTCAATACAAAGAGACAAAGCTATTCTTCTAAGGTCAAGGCAAGTGTTTCATTTGATTTTATCATGTTTATTCAATGTGGTGAATATTATGGCCAGACTAATCAAGCACGCAAGCCAAAAAAAAAAAAAAAAAAAGGAAAAAGACTCAAATTGGGCAGGCCAGTGTCAAATAGTCACTGTTTAATGTTGACATGATCTTATATGTAGAAAACTCCAAAGACTCAACGAAAAAACTGTTAAAAATTAATAAATGAATCCAATCACGTTCCTGGATACAAAATAAAACCTGAAAGCCTCCTGGTGGTTCAGTTTCTGGTGAATGCCTCATGTTAGATGGCATTACAATGGCAGGAACATGTACAGAATAAATTACATGGTGCATTATGAAGTCTCAATGATTCCTTTTATAAAAACTTGGTCTCTCCAGAGCTGGCCCAGGATCTACAAGAAGCTACATGAATCCCTCCTGATTAACCAGTAACCTAATCCCTTTGTATGAGACCATACTTCCTAAGACTGCCACACTGAGGACCAAGCTCCCAGGACAAGAATCTTTGGGAGACCCACCAAAAATACACCAAAACCATAGCTCTTACAGTTCTGAAGACTGGGAAATCCCAAAGCATGGTGCCAACATGGTCAAGTATTTCCTGCTGCATTATAACATGGTGGCTAGTGTTGCATCACACCTTTAGGATGGAGACATCGTTGAAGGTCCTGAAAGGACTAGAGGCACTGGCTTCAGAATGGATTAAATAGATCTCATGAGAGGGTTTTTCAAACAAACAAACAAACAAACAAACAAACACTTAATCTTGGCTTCACCCAACTCTTTAACTTTTTTGCAAGGGTATATGAGTTTTGCTCCCACTCAATGCTACGAATTCAGGTGATGTTGCCCTTTAATCACCAGAACTATGAGCTAAATACGTTATCTTCATAAGTAGCCTGCCTCAGGTATTTTTGTACAATGATAATACAAATCTGTTGTGGGTACATAACTTTGGTTTTTGTCTGTGAATGGTGTGCAAACATTTGTGTATGTGTGTGTGTTTGTGTGTATGCATGCATGTCTCAGAAGTCCTCACTTGTACTGTAGGTATATGGTGCTTTTCCACTTGCTGAGAAAATTGTGGCAAATTGAGAAATTCTGATGGAAAAATTCTCAAGAGGAGTAAAAAAAGTCTTATGGGTCAGATACATGTAGAACTAAAAATGTAGAAATAGAAAAGTAAAAAAATTAGCACATTCAATTGAATATTAGCATATTCAACTTTAATAAGTAGTTTATAGAATATTGTATAGTCTGAAAAGAATTTAGTTATAGAAATATTTTTAGAAAAGTATTCTTACTATCAGCATGCAAAATATTCTCCATATGATTCATTACAAAAATATTTTCTAATTTTCCTTTCAAATGCCTCATTATAGTTTATATCAGGATTTGCAATAACCACTGTTTCATGCTGTGTACTCAGTATAGTTAATTATTTTAACACCTATTTTATTGATTATTGATCACTTTCAGCCTAAATGTATATTGTACTTTCCCAAGTTTTTGGTATAATTCTTTTTGGATTGAAGAATTTCATACTATATTTAGTTTATTAGTTTAATAATTTTACATGATTTTTTCATTGGAATAAATTGGTGCCTTATAGTTTTTTCTATATTAACTTTTGGAAGTACAAGTATGATAAAGCATGTGAAAGTCCTTTGAAAAACTTAAAATACTATATTATTTTAAGCAATGCTGTAAAATTATATTCGTAAGTAGTATTCTTTTGGTGCTTGACATGCTCCATCTATTTTGAATGCTTTATAAATATTACAACAACCCAGTGGAATAAAACTATTTTTATCTCCTTTATATGGATAATGAAAAAAGTGGATATATGGGTTATTTAATCCCACATCACACAGCTTGCATTGAGATTTAACTGATGCAGTTTTTATGCAGAGCCATCAGTCCTGTGGTGGAAGAAACATGTTATTTTTCCTACAAAAGAGAAAACATCAATTTACTTTGAGATACCAAATGGTATATGGCATTAGTACAAATTTGAAGGCATACCTTTATTGGCATTTTGTAAAATAATTGTTTTAGGATATCAGAAAGCAATTGAATACTTGGAATTTATTTTTCTTATGGAAGAGATATTAACACTGCCTATAACTGATGATTATTCTTGATATCTCCTTAAAGAAAACTATTTATAACTCAGTGGGATGCAGGACTCTTCTATAAACTGCAGTGCTAACATAATGTTTCTTTGTTTGTAAGAACTGAATCTGATAATTACAATTTCTGTCTTAGTAATTTTCATTGCCTCCTTTATTCTTTCCCCTGATTTTTCCCTCTATCTGATGCACTTTTATATGATACATATTGAGCGTCCTCCTTGCTGAGATCTAAATCTAAATACCACTAGCCAAATACAGTAAACAAACCTATATGCAGATTTGGGTAATAACATTTATACTATAAATCAGTAGAGGTTAATCTTTGTTCTACAAAAAAGACTATTCCTTAATGTTAATTTGTAGGCACAATATAATGATTTCTTTTCTTTTTTGATATAAAAATGAGACTTGTCAAAGTCTGAATGTTTATGCTTCCTCTAAAACTCTTGTGTTGAAATTTAATTCCTGATATGATGGTACTTAGAGGTAAGTACTCTGGGATGTGAAGTCCAAGAAGGTGGGATTAGTACTCATGGTTTTAGAAAGACCTTTTAATTCACTGCTCTGTGAGAATACAGTAGGGAGACATGCTCTAATAAGAAGGAAGTGAACCTTTTTCAGACTCACACAGAATCTACAGGTGACTTATGTTGGGCTTCTCAGCCTCCATAACTATGAAATAAATTTCTCTTATTTATAACTACACAATGTATTATTAATTTTTTTTAGTAGCTCAAATGGACTAAAAGATTATTGAATCAAATGCAGAAGCTAGGGTAGCCTGACGTTAAGCTATTTTCCCTAATAATCTTGATAAAATATCAGACAGCAGAGGAAATTCTGCCAGTGTGATGGTAGACCAAGTGGTAGTTGGCTTCAACTACTACAGATCACAGAATAACTTTCATAGAGAGTTCCAAATATAGGCCAGTTTATAATAAGTTTTAAACTGGTATGTGAAGGACTCATCCATGATAAAGCAAATAGGAATTGAAAAAAAAAGCAATAGCAAGCAAACAAACCAAGGGGAACAATAAATAAAATAAGCCTTAGACTTAATTACAGAACTAGAGTAATTGACAAGTTAAATAGAACACACAGTTTGAAAAAGCTGGCTTTTGACAGAATGACTTCACCAAACTGAGGTGACAAAACTAGGAAAAAATAATAAACCGTAGAGTCCAGACCCAGGATATCTAAAACACATGATAGAAATTACAACAGAGAAAATTAAAGCAAATAAAGGAGTTATAAAAACCTAAGAAATAATGATGAAAATATTATGGATTTGATGGATCCATGAAAGAATTTAAGAAGTCTTCAAAGTTCAACTTTCTAGTGCAACAAAAATAAAAAAAAAAGAAAGCATAGGTCTTTGTAGTTTAGAGGGGCCTTTGAGTGTAAGGGTCTAGGAAAGTAGAGTATTTGCCACAAGTGTTGAGAAAGTGAGGCAGAGCAGATAGCATTTGAGAAGGCACAGAGTATTGATAGGGCCTGACAAATTTAAGTGACCAATTCAGTGTTCATGGAGTTTACATGTGTTCAAGCATGGCAAATGATGTTGGAAGCAAAGACAGTATTATAATAGTAGATTTGATACAGCCCAAGAGACAGGACTTTGTAAGATCTTGGGGAAATATTTAACCTTTTTTATTGACTACATTTTCATTCTAGAGAAATCATCTTATAGTCTGATATTTTGGAGCAGAGGAGAAATTGAAAAGTGAAACAGGAGCACATTTAAATTTTAAAGAGTTTATATGCATGTTCTGGAACCAGGATACAAACAGCCAGCACTTTTCCCAGAAGGCAAAAGTAGAAACATTTCAAATGGATGCAGGGAACAAGACATAGAAAACCACTTAGATTAATTAACAGGGAAAGTTCCTGGTAATTTCTGATTGGTACAGTATCTGGCTTCAACTTACTGTTTACAATGGGCTTTGATGTATTCACATAGGAACTTAGAGAGCTAGACCCGTCCTAGTCTTCAGACCTCTCAGTTTATTTTGTCAGAGTGGTTGGATGTTTCTGAAAGGGTCTATTAGAAGTTTGGGCCTTCAAAGGGATGCTTGATTAAGTTGGAAGAGGACATATAGATGATAGGTAACAAATTGATGAGATATTTATTTGATAGAATTAAATGATTTATTGGGTGGAAAACAATGAGAAAGGAATATGGTTTTATTAAATAAACTGACAAGATGAAGGTAATTTTAATTACTGTTGTCAGCTGTTACAACTGGACATTGGACACACTTGCAGTGGCCAGGGCAAGATAAGATGGTGGCTGAGGACACCTGGCTCCAACTCCAATTAAATAAATAAAGACTGTAGCCACAGGCATTTCACCCTGTAGTGAAATGCAACATGCAGATTTTCTCCTAAATTACTTCCCCTTGTTAATGTAATTTGTTACTTGCAAAGTCCTTGAACCACTCCTAAGATCTGTTCAGTTTCCTGTGTTTGAAAAAAATAATAAATACAGGCCACCTAGAGGCATCCTCTGTCTTAGCCACCTGAGTCCCTAACTCTGCAGAGGGTTTTGATCCTTCTGGAGCCCTAAGATCATACCACTTATCTCATTTATTTAAGCCTTTGCCATATACTTGTTTGTGAGATTGGGGATCTAGGCCAAGTCCCAAATGAATTACCATATTAGTAATATATTATGAAGTGTGCATTTTTGTAAGTTGAGGAGAGAATTATTTCAATTTTTATATGCATGTAGAGAAATGGAATTGAAAATTCATTCTATGCATGTGTAATTAAAAAAAGTTTGTGACAGGTAATAGAGTTGTATATATAATCTGCGAATCTGAAGCAGCAAGATATAACATGGAAGATGATCATATGAAGAAAGCTAGCAAATAGAAAAGAAAAATAAAGCCTAATTTAGTAAACAGAGATTTAAAACCACAAAACCGAAATAGGCCACTAAAGATTAAAAGAGTTATCTGGGTATGGTGGCCCATGCATATAATCCCAGTACTTGGAAGGCTGAGACAGGAGAATCCCTGAGTGTTCAAGGCCAATTTGGGATACACAGTGAGTTTGAGGATGGTCCTAACTACATAGCCAGATCCTGTTTCAAATGAATACATAAATAAATGAAAAAATAAATTAATTTAAATAATAAATGTATGAATTAATAAAAACATATGTAACTCAAATGTTTAAATATCTTTTAGAAAAGGAATAAAAAATAAAGACTTAAAAATCAAAACTAAAGAGAGAAACATGCATGTGATGTCATTGCAGCTCAGGAAAAGTATTTTGTTAAAGTAATGGAGTAAATGATGTCTGATCAAGCTCGGAGGCCAAATTTACAGAGTACTTGTATTTTGTGATTTGATCGTGAACTGATAACAGATATCAGTTATAAACCAGGAAATTTCATCCTAGATAGATAATAACTTGTTAAACTTAGGTTATATGACAAAGAGAGGTCAATAATTGCATCGTGACTGAAATGTCAGATTTTTTTTTAAATCAGGATTTAATAAGTCAGTAGCATTGAGAGGCTTATTGCATGTCAGGGAAGGGCTGATTGACAAAGACTCGTAAGTGGGGTGACTGCTGTAGTGGAGAGAATGCTGTGACCTTAATATTAAAAACTATGCCATGCTCTGAAAGGTTAGGCACAAGGTTTTTCTTTTTTGGAAAGGAGTAAACAAGACTAGAGAAACGTTGGTGTAAGAAAATGAGATAAATGAAGTGTCACGGCCTGACAGTAGGTCAGAGCATGCTTGAATTCTGTTGTCAGCGCAGGCAGTCAGGCCTCTTGTTTGCTCAGCCTGAAGGAGGATCAGCTGAGGAGAAGCAGAAAATCTTAACCAAAGTTTGGTCCTAGAGGAGTTTTATTCTAATAAACAATGGGGACCAAATAGTTCAGCTAATTGTTAGTAGGTCTATCTGTGTCGGGCCTTAAGGGAAACAAGAGTTTATGAGTATCAGTTACAAGAGGAAGAAGATTATGCTTCACAGTAAGCCACTTCCCTAAAACCAAGGGGTGAGGAGATTTCCTAATTTCCAAGTGTTTCTAGGATTACAGGGACCAAGTAAAATTGAGCACTGTCAAGTCTGATGGATGAGTTATTGCACAGGATAATATTGTAGATGGATATTGTTCTCAGATCAATGTCAGGGAAATTTTTTTTTGGAGAAATGAGCCTGGTTTCTAAGACTGATATTGAAACAATTGAGAAGGCAGTTCAAAAAAGTGGAATGGCATGTGTTGAGGGCTTTGAGGTATATTAACAAACCCTTCTCAGGAGTTTCAGAGGTTGGACATTTCCAGGAGAGAAGCTGCTACTTAGGGTGAGGAAGGGAGAAGAGACAAAGTAAGTAGGAAAGAAGTAAATCATAAGGTACATTTTGTACCAAGAGATTTGTAATTCATCTTCTAGTGCCATCAAATAAATAGATTAAGCAAGCCTGCCATGTGATCAGATTTGAATTTTGGAATGTTGCCTTCAGATACAGTACATATTGTGACTTCCATCCAGGCAGTGAACAAACAGGAATTAATTCTGATATGACGTTTGGAAATATAAACCTGTACCTTTTTTTTTTACAATGCTTCGTGATTTGTTTTATAGTGCATAGCTAATTATGAATATAGGAGAGAGAGGTGTATGTTTTGAACATCACAGGGATGGTAATCTTCACATTTAAAGCTTTAAAATAATGTAAGTGTAAATGTCATACTTTAAATATATTATTCTACCTTGAAAACAGAAGTAATAGTGACTTTATTCCCAAGCACTTAAGTGATCAATGAGATATAAAGTGTGTATTAGCTCAAATCTAAAGATTTTCAAGAAAAGAGGTCTTTCTTAAAGGTAATACTTTTCCCAGGGGAATGTGTATGTTCAAATAAAAGCATTTAACATCTTAGTAAAGCTACATTTTAAACTATTGTAACTTATTTTATTAATTCAACAAATACCAGTTTTTTGGTGATCCAAAGCTTGCATTTCAAGTTTCATTGGCCACCAGTCCATGGCACTACTTTGAGAAATCAGAATGGTTATGGTCAAATATTACGTATACGTTATTATATTTGTGTAAGAATCTTGAGTGCACATTGTTTTTAGCTCAGCGGCATAAGTGCCTGCCTTGCAAGCGTGCAACCATGAGTTCAATCCCCGGTACCGATGATAAAAACAAACAAAGAATCTTGCATTTTGTGTAGAGAACTGAAATCTCTTGAGGCTAATGATTCTTAATGAAATGCTATGAAATGTATTGATTTTTAAACTATTATACCTATAAGATACCTATGAATAGTTTATTACTTTCTTTATATCATTGGATTACCAAGTTCATAATACCTTTTACAAATATTTTCATGAAAGATCAGTCATTGAACATATTTTCTTCATACAGGGAAAAACCTATAAGGATGAAATTAATAATATTAATTATATTATTTCAAGAATTGATGAAATTCTGGCTCATAACTCACCAGTTTTGATCATTCAAAGATAGATACGTGGTTTCTTAGTCAGAAAACATTTCAGGTATGCTTTATTTCTTTACTGCTTGAATAATGAAACAAGAGAATCAGCAATAAAAAGTCAGTTCTCTGATAATTTGCATTTTTTGTATTCGGTATCCTCAATATGACATTTTACAAGATATTTAAGCTAGTTTTAAGGAACATATCAAAGGAACTATAGTGATATATATATATATATATATATATATATATATATATATATTAGCATAATTATATTTTGATGCTTTATTTTTAATTAATTTATTTATTTATTTGTCTTTTTGAGACAGGGTGTCTGTACGCCGTTCGGGCAGGCCTTGAGCTCACATTGTAGCCCAGGCTGGCCTTGAACTCGCAACAGTTCTCCTTCCTCAGCCTTCTGAGTGCTGGGATTACAGGCATGAACCACCACACCTGGTTTATTTTTAATTTTAGGTTGAGTAAGATAATAGACCTTTACCAATCATTGTTTGAATAATTCTAACACATAAAATATCAAATTTAAAGCTATAAATCAGTAACTCATATTATATTTAAATTCTCTCAGTAATTGGACGTAATAAAAATAGAAACCATGAACTATATAATGAGAAACCATAGAAATATAAGCCATGAAAAAATATATTCAAGGAGTTTAGATTGTGTTTGGATCTGAAGACAGTTTTGTTAAAATATCTACCATATTCATCTTTGTTATCACTTAGCAAATTGTCCTTTCTTCTCTCTCTTTTTTTACATCCCTTTGAAGTAGCTATTCTTGGCAAATAAAGGAAACTTCTTAGATTTTTTCAATATTTTGGAGGAGATAAGATAAGGATTCCTATCAAAATCTATGTATTTAGTCATGTAGAATATCAAACATATGAAAAAATAAATGAACATTTTCTGTAGTTTATTTTGAGTTGCTAAATAATAACATTCAGGAGACAGAAATGAAGTTCAGCTCTGACATACATGGAGGTTTAAAGTAGGTACAGAGCTGGGTGTGGTGGGCACTGACTACAACCCCAGCACTCGGGAGGCAGGAAGATAGAGGCAGTGTGAGGCAAGCCTGGCTGCTAGTGACTTCCAGGTCAGCCTGAACTGCATGGCAAAAGTCTGATTTTTAATTAAGAATAACTTTAAAAAAAACAGGCATAGAGTAAGACAGCATTTCCTGAGAAAGTAAAAGTAGAAGATTTCACTGAAACAAGAGTCAACATTCTGTCGTCAGTAAGAGAAATGCCTTTCTTTACTGACCTGCATGTACTAAATGGTAAGTGGGTTCCAATTTGCATAGGACAGATGTCTGCATCATATACTTTGGTTGTCACACTTAGGAAATGATACTGCTGTTAGCTTTGTAATTGTCTGTATAAGTAGATGCACTATGAGTCTGTGAAGGAGAGACTACATCTCTCCCTTGTTTTGATATAGGTTGAGTGCTCAAAACATTTTTGCTGAATTGATAGAAACATCAATAATTTAAAAGAATGTAGGAGCTGAAATCACAAAGGATTTCAAGATTTTTCTGTGGGAAAGTGAAAGCAAGATGTAGGACACACTGCTTCTCTTCCCATCTTTAGGGTAGGAAAAGATATCTTACAGAATGCCCGTGCATTGCTATGCCTACAAGTTCCAAGTGATTGGTCTTAAGTCTATTTCTGACCACGAGAAGTATCTTCCAACTCTCAAATATTTTGTCTCTTTCTTGAAAACTTTTGCTTAAAATGCTTTGAAATGTCATATGTTGCATTGAAATATAAGAAATGCCCTAAATTTAGAGGTTATTTTTGTTTTTAAACTCAAGACACGTGGTTTCAATATTTTGTTGAATAAACTTGATTTACTTACAGGAACTAGCTATTAGTTCCTTGTTGAATGATTTCATCACATTTTAACTTAAAACATTTAGTTTTATATTTTGCTAGAGCATTTTCCATCAAGTCTAGTTGTAATTATCCTTCTAGTTTAGTCTCTGTATCCGCAGTGAGTTTTAAAAGCAGGTTCTTTTTCTGAAGCCCATGACTATTTCTACATTTGGAGAGTCTAGATTTTGGAGTCTTACATAATTTTATTACTATCTTTTAGTTCATTTTGAAATGATAGGTTATAGTTTTCTTTTGTTAGGCAAGTTTCACTTTTTGACTTGTATTGTTTCAACATTGTCTTTATTGTCCTTTTCCTCTTTTTGTCATAACTGTATCATATTAGTGGAAATGGTTCTGGTGTTTTTTTTTTATGATAGATTAGTTTTTCTGAACTTTAAATTTCCTTTTTTTCTTTCAGATCTCAAATTATTTCTTCTATTGCCTTTGTGCAGAGTCCAAAAATACTGTGGTATGCTTTTTGAGATCTCCAGCTGTGGTCCATATTATTTTCTTTCTAATATTTCCCCCTCATTCTCCCTTTTTCTGTTTCTTTGTAGAGCTCAGATAGGATACTGTCCCCAGAGCCTGGATCTGGAATGGTCTTTGGGAGTTCAGAGTCCCACAATAGTCCACATCCTTATTGGAGAAGGCTTATATTCATATGCTATTGAAATACGAAAAATCTCTTCAGTGTTTAGTTTGTCTTCCTAAATTGACTCTCCAAATTTTCAAAGAAGTGGTTTGTGTCCAGTTGCAATTTATCACATGATTCAGGTGGAAGATCTATTTTCTCCTACATTATTGTTAATAGGACAATGGTCTTACAGGTGTCAGTACATTTTCTCCCCTTTGTTCACATTTTGGACATCCAGAGGAAATTTTTCTGTAATGAAATATCCAATAGTCACAATGTGACAAGAATTGTTGGGGAAATGGGTATTTAAGTATCAAGAGATGTAAATTAGGGTAACTCAGACAGTTGTTTTTAAATAGTTGAATGTTTCTTACAAATAAAATGGATAAAAGAATCAGGATTAATAGGCAGAAGTTTCAGAAACATAGATTTCTTCTTATGTTCCAAGGAAAATTTCTTATTATCTGGTTGTCAGTGTATTTTGACAGCTAGAATTAAAGTAGGAGCCATCTGAACATCAGAGTTTTAGTAAGTTAGGTTTCTGTGGAATTCAGTTTATTATTTATAAAGTTTAAAATATTTACATGTTTTTTAAAAACAAACATGATGAAATGTAATAAAACTAGGTTTTATCAAAAGTCAGAGTTTGCTTTTATGAACTTGAAGATAGTAATATTCTATTTACAGATAATTAGGATTCGATGTGTATTAATGTAACAGAATGTAGTAGGAAAACTATATAGGCTCATTCAGAGCAGGAGCAAGAACAGGAGGGCCACATTCTTCACATTATAATGTTTCTGGAATGCTTTAATTAATTCAATGATGTTTCTTTTTAAAAGAAAAAGCAATATATGCTTTAGTTAATTATTTGCTTCTGTCTACATAACTATGCAGAAGTTTTCTTTTTTATATAACAGAGGACTTTTAAATAGCTCAAGAATTCTAGATTATTGCACAAATCAGGGATCCACATAGTTCAAAAATTCTTGATTATTGCACAAATCAGGGATCCACATAGTTCAAGAATTCTAGATTATTGCACAAATCAGGGATACAAGCTTTCTTTAATTTTTCCTTATCTTTTATTCATCTGTGTTCTATCCTCACAGTTGTTTGTGGTCTCAATATGGCTGACGAAGTTCAGTCATATCTAACTGCATTCTGGAAGATGCAGGCCATGCAATACAGCAGAAATGATACATCTTTCTGCCAAAATATCAACTTTAATTAGCCTTTTTCAGATTATTTTATTTCTCCTTTCCTTTCCTTTGCCAGAATTTCATTATATTGGAGGGAAGGGATGTTAAGAAATAGCATCTTCTGTCTGGTCAGATTGTTATCTGTATGAAATTCAGCTTTTGTTACTAAGGCCCAAAATGTTAATGGGATTGGACAATATCTGGAAGTTTCTGCCACAAAATATTTGAATATAGGAGACAAAATCATGTTATTGCCTAGCAATTCTACATGTATATATGAATCAAAGAGAATCCCAGAGTTGAAAGATCAAAAAAATTGCATGAAGTTAAAAAAATTCTGTTTTTACATTCAAGTGTAATTATTAAAAAGGTAATATAGTTAGTGTAAGAAATGAATGAAATGGAATTTATTATATACAGTTAACATGATAAAATTAGAGGAAAGTCAATAAAGCTAGGAATAGGTTCTTTTCAAAAGACAACAAATTAATAAAGCTTTAGCAAGGTTAATAAAGAAAAAAGAATGGAAACATACAAATTATCAAAGTAAATAATGAAAAAAATATCACTGAAGATGTGTGGATTTTAGAGAAAATATAATGAGCAACTTTCTAACAACAAATTTTTTGTGAAATGGGCAAATTCCTTGAAAAAGCACAATTTTCAAGTTGACAGGAAAAGAAATAAAAATGTTGAATAGTCCCCCATATATTAAAGCATTTGAATCCATCATTGAAATCATACCAACAAAGAGGCGTTAGCCCTGAATGATTTTACTGATGCATTATTATACAATAATTGAAAACCAGATCCAATTTTTTTAAAGCATACTACACTATAAGCAACATGTTTATTCTAGGAATAGAAGGTTAGTTTAATATTGGAAAATCAATCACATAAAATAATAATAAATGAGGAAAAATACCACGGCCATTCTTCAATCTGCTCAATATCATGTTAACTGAAACTTGTGAAATTATGAAACTTTTATGTCTTTGCTTTGAATGGGTCCAAGAAAACTGATATTTTGTGTAATTTGATCTCATCGTATATAGAATAGGTAGAATTCTAAACTGGCCCATAAGGCTTTTGCTGCATTATATTACTTAAATAGCTATTATGTTTCAGAGAAAATGACCTTTTACAGATGTAATTAATGTTACTTATTAATCAGCTGACTTTACAAAAGAGTATCTGGGCGTATAATCTAACCTAATCACACAAGGATTTACAAAACAGTCTTCTGCTGTTGGAACAAAAGATCAGAAAGATTAACTACTATTGCTTCCCTGGTGAGGACAAGACTGCCTACAAAGGATCTGTGAGTGGGTGATCTGTGAGTTGGGAGTATCTCCTGAGAAACAGCCAACACAAAACCTTGGCCCTTGCAAATAATTGGATTCTGCAAAGAAGCCAAACAAATTTGGAAACATTTTTCCTACATCTTAGAGCCCAGCCCAGCTGCTAAATTTGTAGGATTTATTACTCAGCAATAATAAATAGTATGTTCCAAAACTGTTTAAAAGCATATATTTCTAGTTTATATAAGGTTGGATTATCATATGCTTTGCAAAGTAAGGACTACATGCACAGAAATTGGTTGATAAAATTCAAAATCTATTTTAATTAAAATAAGGGTTATCAAATTAGAGTTAAAAAATTTCTTAAATTTATTAAATATTAACGATCTTTTAATATATTTATTAGCACTTAAATAAAATGTTAAAATTATTCTCCTTGACATATGGAACCAAAGAAAGATGTCAACTGTTAAGACTATTCTTTGAAATTGTAATAAACATGAATCAGCACAACTAAGTAAGAAAAAGGGAAATAAAGCTAAATGATTAGAAAGGAAGAAATAAAATAGTGATCACTTATTGATGTCTTGACTGTACTTGTGCAAACTTGTGAAGTCTGTATAAATAGATGTTAAGAATTACTAATTAGAAATTGAAACAAAAAAGTTACCACTTATAAAAGAATAAAGGACACTGTTAGTTTAATCTGTGAGAGGCAGACACATGAGATTAGATGTTCAAAAAGCACATTGCAGAAGTGCCTTTGAGAAACAAAAGGGAACTGACAGAAAAGGACAGGGAAGTCTTTGGGACTGTCATAGGAATCTGACACTTGAGTGTGAAAAGGATTGGGTGGGAAGGACCTCAGATGGAAACACAGCTTGAAGAAATCTTGATGTGGCCAATTAGGTATCCCTGCATAAAGTTGTACATTAGAAGAAACCCGCCCGCATCAGCAGAAAAGGGCCAGCACTGTTACCTCTGATATGCTCAGGCATGGACTGGGAAAAGCCCTGTTGCTAGCAGCAGTCGTCCCAAAGAAGCAGTGGCTGGAAGTGTAGTCCATGTCCGTGCTGTGCGGTTCCTAATAGATTGTGGGAAGAGATTTGAACACCGCACTTCCAGGGCTATCATGTGCTACGTATTCCAGGTACATGTTAGTAAACTTTTGAATTGCTCTAAACAGAAAAGTAGTAAACATTACTAACAGAGCAAGACCACAGAATATCTTCATGATGCTAGGTGAATTCAGTATATTAAAAATATCAGTTCTTCCCAGACTGATCTGTATCTACAGTATATTCTTAATCAAAACTAGGCATTTTTCCTGTACTATTTGTTGAAACTTCGGTTTATCTCTGTTCATTCTCAAAATTCTACTAAACAGACAGCAAGAAGTCTTAGACTGTGTTTTTCAGTCTTGAGAGACAATAAATTTTCATTTGTTTTCAAGTCATCTAAAATTGTGGACTCTCTTACAATCAAAAATTACTCATTGATAAACGAGTTTATGAGAAATATATTTGTTGAATTATTAAATAGCATACAAATTACCTGCAGTGGCTTATAAATTATAGGTATAGTAAAATTAACACAATATTTAAAGTACACCCTTTCGTAGGGAATCTATTCTGGGAGAACTCTGTAAGTCAGATTCATTGCTAAGTCTGACAAAGTGAGTCTCATACACCTTTGACACAGATACACAATATATACTGCTTTGTGCTTCCTAGCAGTCTCCTCCACATCACCCCTGCTTTTCCTCTTGCTTCCTGAACACTGTACCCCTGTGCACTGTCTCGCTGTGCAGTGAGTGCACAGCAGCACTGCTGTGACAATGCCCAGCAGACACGTGAGCTACTTCCGCGATTTGTTCACATCTATGAATGTTCCTAACGTGAGGTGCGTTAGTGTCTGTGAAAACTCATAAAAGTCAGAGACTTACTGTATGGAAATTAATCATACATTAGAAATATGAGAACATAACTACTATGAGTAAGTTCATTTTGGCAAAGTCATTTTGTAATTCATTTAGATAAAATACTTTGTTAATGCTGTGTCCAATATATTAGATTTTAATTACTACTATACGTATTCATATTTTAAAGATTTTGAACACTTTCACTTTAGTTTTTGGATTCTGTTCTGATGGGAACACTCTCCTGAAATGATTACTATTTTCAAATTATTTTCTATTATGCTTATCATGGTCACATCCCATGTTATTATGAATTAGCAAATTATCTGGGCTTGAGTAATACCATAACATTTTAAATTTATTATCGGTGACTGTATAATATTTGATATTCATCAAAGAAAATGAATAAATCAAAAAACAAAGCTTTTTTCTCATCTTAAGACCTCCTTTAAGAATTTTCTATCTATACAGTGAGAAACAGAAATTTTTCAAGATAAAAAGGTATCAAATTAATTTTGGTTTAAACTTTTATAAATTGTGAGCCATTCCTATAAAGATTCCTACTTTTTTCCCTTTTCATTTGTTAGCAAGTATGTAATATAAAACAGGGCATGATTAAATAGTCTTATGTGAATTTTTTGATTTTATCCAAATTTGGCAGGAAATTAGAATCAGCAGACATACATTCAAGTTCTGTCTTGGCATTATATGACAGATCATTTATGAAATCTACCTCATTTGATCTGAAAAGCAACCCTGTAAATAAATTTCCTGAACTTACAGTGCTTGTCATTTATGGATATAGAATTTAGGTCCACATGTTGTGTATCTTGGCCAAGTAAAACATTTTTTGTATTCTGCTACTACTTGCTAGGACCTAGAAAAATAACACTCCTTTATGAAATTTTTATGTCAAAGTTATGAAACTATACTCCAATTATCCTCAAATGCATGATATAAAATAGAATATACAACTAACAATCTTCATTAATTCATTGTACAGCTATTTATTTAATATATATCATGGGCTAGAAATTTTCTGGGTCCTGAAAATAAAACAGTGAGCAAATCATTCAAAGTCACCACTCTCACAAAGTTTACATTTAGTGAAATGATTAATTTCATATATATATATATATATATATATATATATATATATTTGCATGCGTGTGTGTGTGTGAGCACATAGTGGAATGTATATTACTTTATATTATAAAAATAATATAATTTTTATTCTTATTATATTTTTCACAATGACATTTTGAACACTTGCTTCACATCTGTGATATCCTGAGTTCAATCCTCAGAAAGAAACATCATTTTAATGGAAAAAGGAAGAAGACAAAGTATTGTGCTTAAATGTTCAATACAAGTATAACTGAGAGAATTCTAATTTATTGTATTTGGATAGTGGAATATCTCAGAATTCTCTTAAAACTGATGCAGCCATTCTAAGAGTAGCATCACACTCAGTAGTATAATATACTTCTGGTGATTTTTAAATTTTGAGTGGATAAATATTTCAAAAATAGTTGTTTTCATAAAATTGCTAAGGTAAGAACTTTTCTTATCTGTCCTACATAAAATTTTGCAAGGTTAGATGAAGCAGTAATCCCGTAATTTGAATGTGTCCCCATGAGAGCATGTACTGAAAGGCAGAGCCTCATGGGAGATGTTGAAGTTATTAGCGCTCCAATCTCATGTCTGGGTTAATGCTTATTTTAAAAAGGCATCTGCTTCTTCCTTTTTCTTGTGATGTGATGATCTACCATCTTATGATGTAGCAAGAAGACCTTCACCAGAAAGCAGCCTCTCATGTCTTTCTTTCCAACCTCAATAGATGTCAAAACTATACCTTTTTTTCTTATAAATCACACAATCAGTGGGATTCTGTTACAGCAATGTAAAATGGAATATTATGTCGAAATATCTAAAATTCTTTCTTGCAAACAGAAGAGGCTAATTTTAGAATATGTAACTTGTTAAAGATTACCTAGGAATCTCGTAGAAAGTACCATAGCCATGATAACTGCACTTGGAACCTAAGGAGGAGAGCCAGGGTTCCACCAGAGAAGCAGTATGCTTTGGTTTCTTCCTCCGGATCTGTTTTCATTGGTTACTCATCTCTGTCCTTCTGCTTAAGCCGCAATGAATACTCTTCTGTTGTCTTTGTGCTTTTTGGTTTATTCTCTAAAGAGTAAAACTCCGAGGAGAAAAGCATTGAGTTTACTGGTTAGTTTGTATGAAAAATGCTTTAGCTTCTAGGTAAATGGAGAAAGGAATTTCTCCTCCTTTAAATCATATATACACTTGTGATGATTATATATTAATTCAGATAGCCAAAATGGAAACATCTATTATTACATTCCCCTTAGGTATATCATTAATACTTTGCTAACTTGTAAAGTGACATAACTTATTAGATAATGCTGAACAAACCAATATTACTTTTATGAATCAGAAATTGCTTAGGTAGTACTTATGAATTACTTATGTGTACTTATAAAGTTTAATTCCTACCTTAAAAATTAAGCATGTTGAAAATAACTAGCATAATTTCTGAAATTAAATGTTATAAGTTTAAAAATAACACATTTTGATCAACATTGCAATTAAAATATTTGTAAATTAAATGTGACAGCTATAGACAAATATTCTAAA
>PVLA01007830.1:7792-98587 GCA_004027455.1 Hydrochoerus hydrochaeris
TCTCCCCCCTCTCCTCTTCTCTCTCTCTCTCTCTCTCTCTCTCTCTCTCTCTCTCTCTCTCTATATATATATATATATATATATACCGAAATCGAACTACACGCCTTGCGCTTATGCAGCTGAACTGTAACTTTGGCGAATTTACACATTTTTATAGACATCTAAACTATCCTTCTTACGGGCATTGGGGTAAATGTGTAAGTTACTGAGGGTCACATGATTTAAAGAAGTGACATCAGCCATTATTATTCTAGATGTTGAACCCATTCACTTAATAATTGTGTTCTTTTTTTAATGCTTTGTTTTTAAACATGTTAAACATCTGTGAAGCATTAAAGATACTTAGTTTTCCAAAGATGTGTTTAGGTTATTTTCTTAGACAAATCTTTTGGACCAGTTTTAATTTTTTTCTTTTAAGTTCTTTTAAAATTTTCTCACAATTGCAATATTTCATTCTATAGATAAAAATGTGTTATATTAAAAAATTAGGTCTAGCTATTTGATAAACTAGTAATGCAATCACATTGTTAACACTTTAGTTTTTAAAAGTAATGCTGTTCCTTTGTTGATTATTTCAAACTTTCTTATGTTAATAATTCAAGCTTTGTATTGTGGGTTTAAATTTTTTCTTACGCTTAGAATTTAACTCCCATAAAGATAAATTTTAAGTTGAAAGGTTAAATTTCTGGACTTCTTTTTATTTTTAGGTACCTTTTGATAATACATTCTGTCTACACTCTTGTTCTTTTCATTTTCTCCCCAATTCTATTACTTTATTACAGTAGTATTTTAAGAGTTTTTTGTTTTGAATTATTTTTTGATAAATGACATACTGCTGCTAATCATGCCTATTTCAGTCATTGTTGTATATTAATAAGTTTTGCAGAAGTGTAAAACTTCCAGCTAATTTTGCTTAGGAAAATTAGAGAATGCTTAAATTTTCAAATTACGACTAACAATTAGGCTGCTTTTATTTATGATATGGAGTATTGTCAGTTTTCTTAATATACAGTGTTTTATTTACTGGAATATTATTAGTCATTACAGATTTCTAAGGCCATTACGAAACAATAAATTGAAAGAAAATATTTTTGTGTTGAGACATGCATACTGCTTGCCTTTGGTTAAAACAAAATTTTGAGTGAAACAACATGAAAGAATTTATACTTGTAACATTGGTTGATTTCTGAGAGGAGTGGAATTAAAGGAGAGAAGGGGAAGACTTAACTTCCTACTAGTCAAAAATTAGTTACATAAATTGTTACATAAAATGTATGTAAAAGTAATGTAAACCTGGCACATCAGGACACATGTTTGTACTTCTAGCTCTTAGGGAGGCTGAGGCAAGAGGATGTGTGAGCCCAGCAGTTTGAGACCAGCCTGGTCAACATAATGAAATCGTGTACCTCACAAAAAGAAAAAAATGTGTCTTTAAAAATACTAAAGTAAATCTGCAGCATGTTATGTGATTTAGGACACACCTTGGTTTTTTTATATTAAAGGGAAATATTTTAATGGCCCCCAAAAATTCATGTACAAAGATTTTTAAATACTGTGTGTAGTATTGAAAGTTTGAGAAGTATTTAAACTGTTTATTAAAGATCGGAAAGCATGTTTTTAAAGTAAAAATGAAAAATGGAATTTGATAAATTGTTTGTCTTTCAGAAAAATGCTTGGAATTCATTTTAAAGCCCCCTTAATGTTAGGTGATCAAGCCACTCTTCTGTTAGAAAGGTGGAGAAAGATATTTTATGGCAACAGTTGCCACTGTGTTGGAGTGAGCCCATGTTCATTAAATAATTTGTGCTGATCCCAGCCATAGTACTGTTGAATTGTACTGAAAAGTTTTATTAGTGCTTGGCAGTCTTTGTGCTAATCTGTCTGTAGGAAAATTAAAAAGATAGTTTTGTGAGAAAGTTTTTTTATAGCTGATATATTGTAGTTATTACTCCATATATATATATATATATATATATATATATATATATATATACACACACACACACAAACTCACACTTTAAAAACAAACAGAAAACCAAAGTCTGTCTATGCATTTCAGGCTGGCCTTGAACTCATGGCTGTACTCTTGTCTAAGGGGGTGCACTACCATACTTGGCCACAAACTCACACTTTAAAATCTTTGTATCAGAAATACTCACAAAGTGAAAGCATTAAACATGTAACTTTCGTGTTATCAAAGATGTAATTTTTATAGATCTTTGTATAAAAATTTTTAAGAAAAAGATGTAATTTTTATACAATTTAAAAAATCAGTGCCAATGGATTTATTTTATTTTATTTTTTGTCTTTTTGAGACAGGATGTTGCTATGCAGTTCTAGCTGGTCTTGAGCTCACTTTGTTAGCCTGTGCTGGTCTCAAACGATCCTCCTGCCTCAGCCTCCTAAGTGCTGGGATTACAGGCGTGTGCTACCATGACCAGCTAATAATTTTTTTCTCTCTCTCTCTCTCTTTCTTTCTTCCTTCCTTCTTTTCTTTTCTTTTCTTTTCTTCTTTCTTTCTTTCTTTCTTTCTTTCTTTCTTTCTTTCTTTTGTTACTAGACCTCGAATTGAGGACCTTGCACTTGCGAGGCAAGCTCTGTGCCACTGAGCTATATCCTTGGCCGCAACTTTTTACTATTTGTTGACTTTAAGAGCTGAAAAGCATTTGTTCTGTACTATAAGCAGGCACATATTGTTCACAATAGAGGCATGTCTACGTTGGCCAGGATTTTGTTTTCTATACAGCCTTGGTGATGAGTATGAAAGGAAAATGTCCAAATGAATTCTTTCTTATGTTCTACCAATTAGACAAAATGTTATCTTTTAGTTTTTTCCTTAAGGGAAAGAAGTATGCTTTCCTCACTATTCTCTAATTCCTTTTTTTTCTTCTTCTTCCTCTTCCTCTTCCTCTTCCTCTCCTTCTCCTTATTCTCCTCTTCTTCTCCTTCCTTCTCCTCCTCCTCCCTTCTCCTTCCTTCTTCTTCTCTTCCTCTTCCTCCTCTTCCTCCTCTTCCTCCTCCTCCTCCTCCTCCTTCCCCTTCTCCTTCTCCTCCTTCTTCAGATTGATCACTGTTCTAATTTTGGCTTTGTGTTTGTGCTCTGATTCTTCTGTATATGCTCCTCACCTCCTGTATGTCTAGTTTCTAGCCTCTCTCCCTCTGTTCCCCTTCTCCCCCATTATATTCTTGTTGAATGCTAACTCACACTTTTTATTCTACAGAATTCTGTTTTTCTGCCCTCCTAGGGACCTCCACTTTCCTGGTCCATTCTTGATCAGATGCTCCTTAGAGTGGCCAAAAAACTGGTGTGCTAGAATTAATTTTCACAACTCTCCCAGTTTGTATTCTTCCTTGGTTTTTATTCATGTTTCACTGGTTCACATTTTTATTTCTTTTTTTGGGGGGGTCATTGGGAAATAAAGTCTCAGTTCTTATATGACTAATGTGCCTGTTTCTCCTCACACTTATGTGACCAGATGGTTCAGGTCCTACACTTTGAGTAGCCAGGTTGTGGGAAGGATCTTATACTACAGTGCTTCTATGGAGCTTATTTTGGTAATGATAGAATTCATTTCTAAGGGCTCTTATTCAGTGATGGTGTATTTTAAAAAGAAAAAAAATATTACTGCTCTGAAAAAAGCTTTGTACATCTCTGAGGAAAAGCTTCTGCCCTGTGACCCTCACTCCATACTCCTTCACATTGGGAGTTAAGTCCCAGGGCCTTGCACATGCTAGGAAAGTGCTCTACCCACTGAGCTACATTCCCAGCCCTTTCCAAGAGTTTTTATTTTGAGACAAGGTCTTGCTAAGTTGCGCGTCTAGCCTGGAACTGGGAAACCTGCCTCCTGGTTAGCTGGGATTACAGACATGTACCACTTAGATCTATTCCTTTTTTTCTTTTTTCTACACCCTGCATTTGTTTGCTTACTTGCTTTTTCCTTCCTTCTATCCTTCCTTGACACTTATTTTTTAGCTTAATTTTTTCCTTGTTATGTTTCAGATTTTCCTTAGCTGTTGAGTGGTCCTTGGTTGCCTTTTCATCCTGCAGATGTGACAGTAGAGGGGCTTGCTTATTGGTCGGCTTCTTTATACAGTACGTAAGCCACCCTTGGTGGCCTTCTGAAAGCACTGTATGGAAGTTTTGTTGGAATTCCAAAACCCAGTCCTAGCATTGAGGTCATAAAGCAGCTGTCACGTGGTCCCCACTATCACAGGGAAAGCTCCTGATTTAATGGAGTGAGAGAAGCAGCCAGTCCTCTGTTACATAAATAGACCTTGTCATTTCCTTTGTTTTCAGACAAATTTCTTAGGTCCACCTTCCAGCTTACTCTCTCAAGGCTCTTCTGGGTTGGGATAGGATGAGTTTTGACTTTGTCCTTGTCCCAAGCATTTTCTTGTGGTGTTGGTTGTGGTTAGTGTTCTCTAGAAATTTGTCAAAGTGGGAATTTCTGTTAAAACAATGGTATACTGAATGTGAACATCTACTCCACTGAAAGAGTTAATCAAAAAATTATAAATGCTTTAACCTACAAAGAGGGGAAGACCTAAATGAAGAGATAAGCCACAAAGTTTGGAAATTAAAAGCAGACAGGAAAGTGATATGGGACTTTGAAGATAGGAGGAAAACAGTTTCTTCTCAGCTCTCAGAATATAGAACACTTCTAGGACCAAACATCAGGGATTTTCCTCACATATCAAGCAAGAAATGAATTCTGCAGCAAACTGGTATCCTTATTCAATTCACCTCTAATATTATTTATGTACCTGAAAGAGCATTAGAGAGCTCAGTTCCACAAGGGTGTCTTCCACTCCCAAGTCTGGGCCCCTGGAACTTCTGGCTCATGAGTTGTAGGGTGTCCTTTATTCCCCCTCTAGTTCATTTTATTTACTAGAGTGCTTTAAAGAACTTGTAATGGGGGAGGGCAGCTGTCTTGTAGCCCCCAATTGTGCTATCTATATTAATAACACTAAAAACATTAAAACAGTGTGATTTGTAAAAGCATACCTTAAAACTGAAAACAACGATTAAAAATAGAGAGCAGAAATAAAAATCTCAGTAACTGATTTGACTGTGTATATTCAGGAGTATTCCCTGAAAATAGAGGGGAGAAGTAGAAAATAACAGAATGGTTAAAAATAATACGAGGATGGTTCCTTGAGGCCTTTCAGCACAGAAGAACGAGTTTCCAAGTAGATGAAGATCCACTGAATGACATTGTGGTGGATTTAAAAAACTGGAAAATTTTGGAAGAAAATACTTTCACCAACCAAATTCTTCACCCAAATTAAGTGAGTACAGATATTTTCAGTGTTTCTCTGCATCCTTCCTTCTGAATGTATAGGAAAATACATTTTATGAATGGAAGAGTGCATTAAAGAGAAGAAAGACAAGCATAGAAGAAACAAGGCCTAATTGGGGATGAAGATATAGGTAACCATAGGATGCTAGTAAGAAGATAGTATGACAGATGTGAGCCAGATATAAAGGATAACTGGTCCAAATTGAAATAGATCAGAATATGCAATGTGATGTCTTTAACTCTTTGAGAAGATGCCCATAAGGGAATAACTGGGTCAAACAGAATTGCTGGTTTTATTTTTGAGGAATTTACACACTGA
The DNA here is from genome assembly GCA_004027455.1 of Hydrochoerus hydrochaeris. NCBI lineage: Eukaryota > Metazoa > Chordata > Mammalia > Rodentia > Hydrochaeridae > Hydrochoerus > Hydrochoerus hydrochaeris. The sequence goes on from PVLA01007830.1 coordinate 13,412, forward strand.
TTTCCATCATAGTTATACTAGTTTACATTCACATCAGCAGTGAAGAAGTTTCTTTTTCTGTGAAGTGTCCCCAGCACTATTTGATTTGATGATACATGCATACCTGTGTTTATCACAGAGCAGTTCAAAAATAGTTTAAAAAATCTTGAAAGTGACCTATATGGACAACACATGAATGGATAAATAAAATGCGTTATGTATAAATAATGGAGTACTACTCTTCCATAAAGCATAAACTTCAGTCATTTATAGGAAAGTGAATACCTTGAGACCATAATGTAAAGTGAAATATATCAGACACACAAGCTTAAACATTGCATAGTTTCTCTTACATGAAAAATCCAAAACACAAACAGTAAAAGGGAATAAGGAGGTAGATATTTTACAAATGGAAAGGGACCAAGAGTAGAAAGGAAGAGATAAGGAGAGGAGGAAAGGGAATGAAAAAGCATTAAGGTTTTTTTGTTGTTGTTTGTGCTTTTTTTTGGTTCTGGGGATCAAACTTGTAAACTTGCACTTGCCAGACAGGTGCTTGTGCTGCTGAGCTAAATCCCTGGCCCAGAATTAAGAGATTTTATATATACCAACTCCTGACAAGGAATGTGATTTTTACTGCAAACATGTATTAATAAAAAATAAAAACTGAAAAAATTAAGTGTAAATCAAGCAAAAAAAAGTAATGGGGAATGGGAGTGAAAATAGAGTCAGTACCTCATCTTCCATTGTGGAGGTCAATAGAAAATGCTTCAAACTGAGTTCACAAAAAAGAGGGCTTGGGCTGAGGATTTGGTATAAGGGCATAAGTGCCTGCCTGGCAAATATGAGGTCATGAGTTCTATCCCAGGTACTCAGAAAAAAAAAAACGCTAGTTTTGTGGTGTGGGCTTGTGTTTTACCTGGAAAAAGTAGTTCAGGCTGGCCTCGCACTCCCAGCCATCCTCCCGCTTCAGCCTGAAGAATGCTGGTGATACGGGCATGCACCACCCTTCCTGGCAGGGACTATTTTTTGCAGTGTTTTTGTTGTCTCTCTGCTACCTGGAGGCCAATCACAGACATGGATGGTGATCTTGCAGTTCAGTTCTCAAAGATTAAAATGGACAGTTGTAGCCTAGTCTGAGTATGTGCAGATCAGGGTTGAGCCCTAGACTTCCTAAGCAGTTTTATGGGGTCATTTTCCTGACTGTTCTACCTCTTATCATCTCTCTAAAACTTGGGTGTTCCCTAGGACTTGCCTTTTTGGTCTTATAACCAGAAAACTGCTGTACACTTCATGTTACCGTCCATGTCTGTCCAGCCAGCCAGAGAACAAAAAAAAAAAAGCAAGAAATTGTCCTTACTCTTTTGGAATCATACATCTCTTGAAATTGGAAAGGAAGGTTCTTGTCTCTTAGGGTTTTAGGCTCTGTGGGCCTTTATTACTGTTACCTCTAAAACCACAATAAGACTGATTATGGACTGGGACCTGAAAGAATGGAGAAAAGAAAATTAGAATTTCTGTCACCATCTCCCAAGCATTAGAAGATGCTAGTGGACTCCTTTTTTAATCTTTGAGGCAAAACTGAAGAACCTTTGGAACTTTCTCTGTCCTTGGCTGATGCCTGCTTCCAACCTCCAATCCAGGACAATGGATAACAGATAGTGCAAAGTGATAAGGTCACTTAGATTCTGGTCTTTTCAGAACTTCCTGCAATTTTCCTTTTATACTCTCCAACGGCTGCTATATGTATCTGTTCATGTTTTATAGCTGCATTCGATGGGAGGAACACATTAGTGCATGCTTAACCAAGAAGATAAGCATTTAAAGAAAAACTATAATGTAGATAATCTTTGCGTATTTTTATTACTGTAATCAGTTTGTTAGACTGTTGGGAATAAAAATACAAAAATACAGTGTGTATGTCATTGAACTAATTTGGAAAGGTTTATGGACAGTAATAATAAAAATCATAAAATTGCTATGATAATCTGTATGGTGTAATAAACACAGTAATTGTTTTAAGAAACTTAAAAATTATTACAGTATAAGACACATTTCTGTTACTAATCTCCCTCAAAATAATTGCCCTTTTGAACATATTTATCCCATTTTACTTGTAGCTTTCTGAAGCAGTTCTGGAAGTCCACTTTCATGAATGTCTTTAGTTGTGCTGTCATGAATGCCTAGATGTCCTAAACTGATTCAAAATGATTACCTTTAATGATCATTTTTACTTTGAGGAAGAGCTAGAATTCACACAGTTGCAGATCTAATGAATAAGATGTATGAGATCACACCATACTGTTTTTATGAATCTACCTTTCTGTTAGATGGCACTTGGTGCAGTGTTTGTCATATTTTTGATCACACTTGATAATGACGTGAAACAGCCTTCCAGAACTGCTTTAGGAAGTGACAAGAATGATGAGGTATGTGTTCAGAGAAAGGTGAGTGCTTTGAAGGGATTAATTGGCAATGTGTCATTTACTGTAATTATGAAAAATACAATGTTCACTGTGTATTTTGGTTATACATCATATATGTTTTTTCGGAGGAATCTGGTATACTTAGATGATAATGGTAGTGTTTGTATGTCTAAGTAGTTTCTAGGAATGTAGCTCAGTGGAGTGTTTGCCTCACATATGCAAGGCTCTGGATGCAATCCCCAGTACTGCTGGAAAACAGAAGATTTACCAGATATTACCATGAGGAAAGGGGAGGATAGATACAGTATAAGAATGGCAGCTTTTGAGTTCCAAGAAGTCTCACTAGATATGAAGAACCTCTCAGTGATGAGAAGGAATGGTTGGACAGGGACCAGATCCCAAATGGTATATAGCAGAGTTTTGGTTTTGTGCCTCCCTAGTGCTATTAGATGTGTGACCTTTTGTTCTTGGTGTATAGGCAGTTAAAGTTCCTTTACCTCATGATTTTTCTGTATTCTGTATTGAAATAGATTACTGTTTGTACATTTATCTTATTTCCATATTCTTTATTGGAATTATATACATTAAATTTTGTAATTTAAAAATATTTTCTTAAGATTTCACTGGACACTTGAGAAGAGCCAAGAGTCAGTTAGTCCTATCATTACTGAGTAATGTAAGTGATCAAACTGGTGATACTATTTTTAATTTTTAAAAAATCATTAAATTGAACCAAATGAAAAGTGTGACAAAACACAGGACTTTCAGTCTGATTTCATTAAAACTATGGAGACTACAAAATAACCTCTGGTGACCAAAAACACAGTGGTTGGATGGAAATACAAAGATTGGGTTGACACTACAGTTTCAAAGGGCTGGGAGGAAATTTGGAACCTGATGGCTGTGTGCACTATCTTGATTGTGATGATGATCAAAGGTCATCCGTATATCAAATTAAACAGTACACATTACATATGTTTATAGATATCTTCAAAAAATTTTACTAAAAGAAAAACATAACTTAAAACCTGTGGGCTCATTTTACTTAGTTGAATGTATCTCTAATAGTTACTAGAAAAAGGTTTACCAAAAATGCTTAGCAAAAGAATTAGTAGATGCTTAATGACTGCTTTAAATTTTCAGTTCAATTTATAAATTCTACCTTTTCTATCTCACCAAAAAAGGAATTATCACATAGATATGTATGTATAATATCTTATATTACATATGTACATTTACATAATAGGTGTTTTCTTCCTTTTTCTGTAGTACTTATAAAACACAGTTTTTGATTTAAAAAAGTTTCATTAAAAGTGATTTTAAACCAGGACTGTATAGATTAGGTTCTTTAGGAGGTCTGTTATAGAGCTGCAAGAAAGTATTAGTTTGTTTCTTTCATCATATTTCTTTGTGAAGTTTTGTATGTAAAGGTTAATTAAGCACATATAAAACGTTTGTATTGACTCTTACAAATATTTTTGCATATATTGATGGAAATGTGACTCGACACGGGAAGAAACTAGTGAAGGATGTTTTCTTGCCCACCTTGTTAGCAAGTTTTTATTTCTGTACTTGTAAACAATGCACAGGCTCTTAAAAAATTCTACTTTGAGATAAATATTGTATCACCTCTCATTTTCTCTCTCAAGACTCATTTCTCTCACAGTGATTTCCCCAAATTCTGACTGCTTCCTTGATTAGGATTGCTTTTGATCCTTTTTTTCAGTTGGTGGATCAGGGGTAAAACAGTTAAATAGGTTAAAATAAATCGTTACAATTGGTAAATATAATCTTTGTATGTGTTTTGTTTTTGACAGCCGATTTATTTTGCATATTCCCAGCGAGGAAAGAGACAATGCAATCCGAGTGTGTTTTCAAATTGAACTTGCCCATTGGTTTTACTTGGATTTCTACATGCAGAACACACCAGGATTACCTCAGTGTGGGATAAGAGACTTTGCTAAAGCTGATATCCTTTTGTTACTATGATGACTATTTTTCATTCTCATTAATAAAATAGTTTCAATTTTCTTTTGCTTGTCTTTGAGATTTTTAACTTACTAAATAACATGTTCTTGATTTCTAAAAATTGTCTCTCATATGTATATGTATGCATGTGTGTGTGTGTGTGTGTATGTGTGTGTATATATATATATATATATTATTACGAGTTAGGGATATAGCCCAGTAGTAGAACACTTGCCTAACATACATTGAGGCTCTGGGTTTGATCCCAGTACTACCAAAAATATATATATGAATTATATATATAAAGTAGACTCAATGTAGCAATACTCTTACTTCTATACATAGAATCTCTTGAAAGGTCATAGATTAGAAATTGATTTTATTTTCTTTTAGAAACTCTTTCTAAAACATATATTTTTAACTTCATTCTTATACCATTTTATCAGATTACTGTTGTGATTTACTTAGAGATTTCTTAATAATTACCAAATATTCACTGTGTTAAAAGCAGTTGAGCTAAGATGCCTCGTTTGGTATTGTGGAGGTCTCCCCTACCCCAAGCATAAAGCATATATTCAACTGAATTTGAACCTCCAAGCTCAGTATATTAGAACTACAGTTGAAATAGGTATTAGTGACCTAAAATATGTTTCTTGTCACTTTCTTGTGCTTCATGAAATACAGAGCTCCTTAGACGCTGTAGAAAATGGATAAAATACTGTTTTGGATAGCTTAATCATAGCAAGTTTTTGATCAAGGTAAGCAGTGTTACTCAGATCATTTTAAATAGTATTGGAGGGAATTTATTCAGCCCATAGTTTGGACCGTGCAGTGGGCTGTTCTCTAACTTGAGATAAGGAGCAGGAAGGTTCTGAGTCACAATAATGACATTATAAAGAAAAAAACTGATGAGAAACAGATTTCAAAACAAGTAGTCAAACCATTTGACCCATTAAATATGTAGGAGTTAATGAGGAATCAAAGGGAGATAGAAGTATACTGTGTACCATCTTTGGCTTGGTTATAGGTAATATGGAGAAGTCTTTTGGTTTTAGGGAGTTACAGTCTAGTTAACCCATCTTTTGTTTCAGTCATTTTGTGTAGATTTATGTTTCTTCCAGAGCAGCTCTATATACTTTGGGGTTCTGGATAAGATTTTTGCACATGACTGTGCACATAAGTTTTTGTACTTTCTTTGCCATTAAAAACTAAACAAACTATTTTAATTTAATGTCATGGTGAGTTCTTCCATTAAATAACTAAACAATTACTCTGTGCCAGACATTATAAACTTAATAAGGAAGACTCATTGTTTTCAACATGGAAGCAGGAAAAGGATTACAGTTCAGTATGGTAAGATAAATAGTACAATATAGAGTTCAGAGAGAAGAGAGGAGAAGGATCAAGATTTAGGGATTATTAGTTTGATCCTGAACTTATCCACTCAGACATCCTGGGAAAGTTATTTAAGGTTCCCTGTTCTTAGTTTCTTTATCTAAAAAAATAAAATTAGTAATGGTGTCTAATTCACAGCATAAGTTTGAAAATTATGCTAGTTTGTACATGTAAATTGTTTAGAGCAGTGCCTGGTGATCAGTACTTGTTAACTACAGAGTCCGCTTAATACATGCAGCAGGGAAAGTAGTATGAGTGTTTTTTTTTTTTTTCCCCAACAGATGTTGTTTCCCTTGCATGGGGAATCCTTACTGATTGTCGTATATTGTAGAAAACCTACACTGGTGGCCCTTAGAAAATTTGAAAATGCGTGTGCAACAGTCTCAATAACCAAGGTTATGAAGGACAGTTCACCATACTAATAAATGTCAGGAAGCTGATGGCCACCGCTTTGAGCATTTCTTGTAATTGTAGAGGTTAAATGTAACTTGTATTAATCTCATAATGTCTCAGTCAATTTAGTGTTAAAATATTTATACAAATTTTTCTTTTCCTGATGCATGTATACATTTTTTTGACAGACTCTGTAACTTCTGAAATTTTTAATTAGATGACTTCTTTGGAGAAAATAATGTATGTAAGAATGATATGAGGATGTGAAAAAAGTAACATTTTAGCATAAATGAGAAATAAGTGATGGCAGAGCATCAGTGGTCTAAAACAGTCTTGTGGGCCACATTTGCTTGAAAAAGTAACAGCATTTTTAAAAGACTATTTTGGGGGAAACCCCTGCAAATTACATAAAAAGTGAAAATTTAGTGAACTAAAGCATACCTCTTGTGTATTTTTCATTCACATTTTGTCACATTTCTCTGTAGAAAGAATTTTGAAAGATTGCTGTGTAATAGTGTGGACAGTGAATTGAAAGAAGGCAAGACTGGATGCCAAGATGCTATTTTATCTAGGAGAGAATGAAAACAAGATATGTAGGAGATAAAGTTGGTAATAACTTGAATATCTAGAGCACAGAAGATTTCAGCAGTTGAGTGGATGAAGTGTGCCATTCTATTTGTAGGAAAATGAAGTTTTTTAGGGAAATGAGGTAAGTACGGAGTAGCTGAGTTTGGAATACTGGAGTGGAGAAACTGCATTCTGTCAGAGTTAGCATGATTTCTGGAGCCACATTCTTTGAGTTATCGTCCTGCCTCCCATTTACTAGCTGCATTTGTGGACAAATTGTGGGACTTTCTAATACCTGTGTTTTTCTTTCTTGTGAATTGTGCACAGTCTTGCTGTTTTTCTTCAGTAAACAGCAATATGGATAGATGTGGAGAGGTAGACCATATAGTTCAGGGAAGAAAATAGAAGCAGGAGGGTATTAATAGGGAGAAAAGAAAATAATTGAAGACTGATACAAAATGTATCAATAATGTAATTGTGAACATTTAGTTTTGAGAATATGCAGGTGTACCTTGAAGTTATGGGTGACATTTTAAGGAGAAGGAACAAAAAGGAAAACTGAATATATATCATATTCTAAGGAATTAGATGTTATCTCTGGGGTCTTTTTATGTTTCCCTGGTTAATTTTTTAGTGAAAGAAATGCCTATTTAAAACACTTTGGTTAGGTTAAAAAGAAAGTCTGTGATGACTTTATGACACATGGAATTTTACTGAAACGTATTAAGCCAGACTTATACTGGTAAATAAGTTTTCTCTGTGTAGCTACAGGTATGAGATGGTTAATACATCCAAACATGTCCTGTTTTCACCTTCCCCAAATGAAGGCATGGAATAATACTGAGGATTAACCTTGTACCTATCTTTTAATTATGATGTTTTAGGTAATTTACTTCTTTGGACTTGCTCAGGGTCTTTTTAGTTCTTGTTACAACTATAAAATCAAAACATATTTTAAAATGCAAAATTGTGGAACTCATAAAATTCCAATTAATGAAATGAATTTAATGTGATGTTTTTGTTTTGCCCAGGTCTCTCATCTCATGGAAATATGGTGCTAACGTAAAGATTCTTTTGAGTTTGGTGTCCATGTACTGCCAGTTCTTATGCCACCTTTTCCTGTTTCATCTTTTGTGTTTCTGTTAGGGTATTACTTGGTGTCATTTGACTATTTTGCACATAATGTACTATATATGGTGGCTGTATATTAGGTTTGATTCTAATTTTAATAGCTCACAATAATTAAAGTAGTTGTAGTACTAGTATGATTTCTGAAGTCCTGCGGTAATGTTTCATAAATGTGCTTACCCAAATAATTATTACCTGGTTTTACTTTTTTTTTTTTTTTTTGGTCTTTTTGAGACAGGATCTCTTTGCAATTCAGGCTGGCCTTAGCGCACTTTGTAGCTCAGGCTGGTCTCCAACTTGCAATGATCCTCCTGCCTCAGTCTCCCAAGTGCTGGGATTACAGGCGTGTACTACCACGCCTGGGTGTGTTTTTACTTTAACATCAGAATGAGAACACAGTACAAGTTTTTTTAGAGTACTTGAGAATCCTTAAAAATAAGCTTTTCATTTGAAAAATACTACCATAAATTATGAATTTTCAGACATTTTTCGTAATTAGCAATTATAGTGATGAGATATTTAATGCATGGGTTATTGGAAGGCATACAGTTTCAGGGTTTGAGTTTTATTCCCTCCGCCCCCATATTGTGTACTGTCCAGTTTGGAGGATGAGCATATCCAGTTTTTTTTTTCTTTTTTTAAAATTGGCAATACTTTCCTTAATACCTTGATTTAACTTTTCTGTATAATTCTTGAATCTTCTCCTTTAAAATATTTTTCATTATAAAACCAATACATGTATGTAGTAAAGAAATTTAAGGGTATGGAATATTACATATCTTATCCCTAGTCCTGCTTCCCCAAGTTTTTCATGTGTTCTGGTGGTTTCTTTTCACAACATGTGTTCCCTATCTCATTCTCCATCTCTCTATTCCTCCCTCTCTCCATACTTCTGTTTCTTGCTGTCAGTTTCAGTATCATTTCACTCTGATAATTATGAATTTGAGAGGTATATTACAGGTTTTGAGTTCATTTGTGTTAACTCAGGGATCTAGGACTCTTTGTTATCCAAAATTTACTTGATTTGTGTCTAGGCTAAATACAGAAGTTAGCAATGAATTGGTTCAAGAGACAATGAATGTGGAAGAAACAAAAAAATGTTAAACCTAAGTAAAGTGCTATTTTGAGTAATTTCATCTAAATTGCACAGTTGATTTAAATAGGTCTCTTTCTGTATGTGATTTTTTCAAGCTGTATTAAGGGAGAAAGGAATTTCCTTAACATTGTACTCTTCAGTCATTGTCCATTTTTGCTGCCTCAAGGTGAAGATGTAGAAAAAATTTTGGATGAATGGAAGGAATACAAAATGGGAGTACCAACATATGGTGCAATTATTCTTGATGAGACACTTGAAAATGTGAGTGTAATAAAATAAAAGATGGGTGATCAACTTTTAGTTTTCAGTTTATAATCAAAATTTGTCATGTGGTTCTTTTGAGGTTTTAAAAGAGTATGCTTAGATCTATAGGGCTAAAGGGCCAAATTTGCGTATTTTGACTATATTCTGGGTCTTAAAATTTTTTAGTTGTTGCATTTATGGCTCATTCCAAACAAGTGTCATTTTATTGAAAAAACAGTTTTTTAAAAAAAAAAAAGCAAAATGTCTTTCTTTGGCATAATAGTAGACTTATGGGAGTCTTTTAAGTCAAATGCCATGTACAGTCATTGGTAGTAGTAGTTACTTGAAAAACATCTTTGATTTTAGGAGCATTGGAAAGGAAGACAAGTTTGAGTTACATTTCTGCTTGTTTTGTAGGTACTACTGGTTCAGGGGTACCTAGCAAAATCAGGCTGGGGATTTCCAAAAGGAAAAGTAAACAAAGAAGAAGCTCCTCATGATTGTGCTGCTAGAGAAGTAAGTATTGCCATTTCAAGCAGTGTATTTGACTATTCATTTCCAGGTATTGTCTAACCACTTACCAGTCCAGTTATTTAAATACAGAGTGACCAAAAATGTCATATTTCTTATTGATTTTTATAAGATAATCAATATTAAAAAGCCAGTTTTGCTAATTGTATTTAATACAAGAATCAGCTAGTTGAAAGACAGCTGCCTGAATGACATTTGGGATAGTCGGTGCGTAAGCAGATGCGCTGCCTGAGTGAGGCTTGGCATAAGCTGGTAAGTGGTTAAAGCTGTGTGGACCTGTTCTTGGAGGCAATCTTATCTTCTTTCTAAAACTTCAAGAGTGCGCGAGGTCCTGTAGCTTACAACATAACTGTTGTTTTGTCCACGTACCTCTTCATTTATTTTTCTGTTTCCATTTTCTTTCCTATTTCTGTTCTTGTGGTACTGGGATTTGAACCTAGGGCTTTTGCACTGTGCTATACTTCTAGCCCTTGTTTATTTTTTAATTTCAGAAGAATGTTTTTAAGTTACTAAATTGCCCAGGCTGGGCTTGAATTTGCAGTCCTCCTTCCCTCCACCTCCCTCAGTGCTGGGATTACAGGTGTGCGCCTCATTGGATTGTCCATTTTAAAAGTTGTTTCTTTTGCTTTTTTTTTTTATGATAGAGTGTTTTCAACCTTTTATTTTAGGATTGACTTTGTAATTGTAAAAGTATTTCAGCTATTACATTCCTAGTTTTGTAGTTTTGACTTCTATGTAGGTGCTCAAAAGAGCATTCTAAGAAATTTACATTTTGCTTGAGATGCTGTGCCTATAAGATGAAGTTTAATTCTTGAAGTTTTTAAAAACTCCATCTCCTCTCAGAAACACACATCTGAGTCATTTAAAGAAGTCTAGTTTACCAGCCAGCTGTAGCCCACAATAATCTCTGAACTTTAATAGCAGCTACTGTTAGCATTTGTGTAGCATTAATTACTTAGTATCTTGTATGTACTTACCAATTCTTTGTCATTACACTGTACTTTGTCTTTGAGATTTGATATGCTGTCTTGTAGTAAGCATGATTTAATAGAAAGAATTGTAGTGTACAACTGGAAGATCTGTGTTCTAATGTAGGCTTTGTTACTTAATAGCCTAGAAGACTTTATTTTGGGTAAGTCATTTAATCTTGGTAAAACAAGTTTAGTAAGGAGTGTCTCTTTCAAGAATGTCATAACTAGAAATGATACCTTTAAGGGAGAAAAAACCAAGATAGTGATTTTAATTTGAGATTTTTTTTTGAGATAGTAAAATGGATTTTGTGACATATTAGAGTCCATTGCCTTGTATGTTTTTCTGCAGTAGTGTTTATTTACTACTATTTACCAGTTACTTTAAATGTAACTGGTAGTGAGGAATAAAAGTTCATATTCTTTTAAACCATTAACTGTTAATGAAGAATAAAACTTTAAATTCTTATAAACCTTTAGTAGTTTCTAACATAGGAAAAGCAGAAATTATTTAAATCCTGTGAGGTAGGATTTTTAAAAATGGTTGAAAATACTGTATTTTAAATTCACTATGAAATAGCCTATCCAATCTAGTATTTGTGGTATTTGTAGCAACTTACAGATAAAGCAGCCGTCTCCAAATAAACTTAAGTTTTATGTGTATACCTTTTAAGCTGAAAGTTGTGTGGGAAGCAGGTAATAACACATCCCCTACAGGTTTTCTTTCCTGTCTGTAGATGGTAGAGGATGCAAAGGAGCAGCTGGTAAGTCTTCCCTTTTGTGTCCTCATTCTTTGTAGTTCTTTTGCTCATTAGGAAGGACAGAGCAGGAAGCATGCTCCTTTAGAGAAACTGAGCTGCAGTCCTGCTCATCTAGTTAAGACTACAGCAGAGTAGTTCAGCAGCTCCAGAAAGGACACTGTTTTAAGGAAATGACGAATTTAGGTTAAATTGTCAGCTATCTCTATGATTGGATTCTCTAGGGGGAATTTGAGAAAAAAAGAAAGTTGAAGTTAGAAAGTTGAACAAGACTCACAACATCTACCTGTGTCCCACTAGTGTTATTTATCTTATGGTTTTTGTATACAATACTGTAAAGAGTAAGGATCATGCAGGAATAGGACGCAGTATATGAAGAAAAAGAGGGAGGGGTAGTCACCCCCTCAGTTCAGCTGTGACCTCAGGCACCAAATTTTCTCTTTCATTTATCTTGTTTTCTGCACTAAACTACCAAGATAAAAGGCTGTTCTGTCCATTCACTAATTCTGGTAACTCATAGTTTATAAGAAAATAAATAGGGCTGGGGATTTATTTAGCTCAATGGCATAAGCACTTGAGGTCATGAGTTCGATCCCCGGTACAAATAAATAAAAAAATAAAAATTTATTCTTAGGGCATAGGAAATAGAATGGCATAAAAATGTTAAGATCTAAGGGAGAGGTGTTAAAGTAATAATGTAACTAGAGGTTGGGTATTGCTAATCTGAAAAACTTCCAAATCTGAAACACTTCTGGTCCCAGGCGTTTTGGAAAAGGGATACTTAACCTGTATTGTGGGAGAGCCTTGTTTCCATTTTTACAGGTGAGGATCTCAAACAGTAGCCTAGTAGCAAGCCTATGGTCTATAGTTATTACACAGCAAGGCAAGAATGCAAAAGTAGTATGGCTTTGAAATCCATGCTACACTTCAAGTACTCAGGGAATACATTATTTGCAAGTGAATAAGCATATTTCTGAAAACACAATTTTTTTGAGGGGGGCGGTACTGGGAATCAAACTCAGAACCTCACACTTGCCAAGGTAGGAGCTTGTGCCTCTGAAAACACTTTTTTAAAAAAGTACATCCAATTTTTGTTTTATTTAACTGTTCTCACTTGGATAAACATAGTGGTAATTATTTTTTTCTCTTTTAAGGTTTTTGTTGTGCTAAGAAAGGCAGAGATTCTGAGGAACCAGAGTACCTTAATTTGAGGGAGTTTTCCCTTAAGAGTTAATCATGACTTCTGAATTTTGGTTAACAACCTCTTTTCAAACTGTGGCAGAAAAATACTTCACTTTTCCTTCTGTAGTTTTTTTTGGAGTAGAATTCTTAAAGGCAACTTGACTTTTATTCCTGATTTTTAAATGACTCCTTTGTCGTAAAGAGATAGTTTTGGGGCTAAGGCAGAGTGTTGTTCTTTTAACCTACTTGAACTGCCACAACAATCTGTCATAGAGTGGCTTAAACAGCAGAAATTTACTTCTCAACAGTTCTGAAGGCCAAGGTACAGGATGCTGGCGAGAGCATTCTTCCTTGCTTTTGTAGACAGCCACTTTGTAACTCTGTTCACTTTCCTAAGTATGTGCTAGCATGCTTGAGTGTTGTCTCTTATACAGGTGTCATCCCTGTCAGATTAGGACCGTGCTGCTAAGGACCACATAGGACCTTTATTACTTCCTTTCACTTTGCTCTCCAGATACAGTCACGCTGAATGATTGGGTTTCTACCTACAGATATTTAGGGGTGAGGCATACAAGTCAGCCTATAACAGTTGCCATTCTTGAATGGTACAAGTATTCAACCAGCTGATCTAGGATTGCAGTATGTCCTTCTGCCACTTGGTGGTGTTGTAGTATAAAAGAAGCAGCATTGTTGGAAAGCAAACTATTATCTTAGTCCATTCTTTGTAATAGTTTTATTATAACTTCATTTTTCCTTTTTAATTTCACCTGTATTAATGTATAAGGCAAGGCTTTTTTCTAATTTCTTAGCTGCTGATTAAAACTTAGGGTGATGTGTTAAGCACTTTTTCCCTTGCTTTTAAAGTATGCAGTGTTACATGGGTGCCCTTATTTTAAGTTGACAATATATTCATTTGGCTTTTTTAAAAAATAGCATTCCTACCATTTTATTAATGTTTTTCATTATATGTGGCAGTCCAGAGATTTTTGTTATATGTAGAAGAATCATTGTGCATATGGGCAGTCTAAAGAATCTGAGACAAACTTCTCAGAAGTTACGAGTAATTATCAAGGAAAGCCAAGGGCAATTTTATTTGGTAATTTCCAGTCTGAATTTTTTTGTTTGCTTTGGGATATTTTTTTCCCAGATAAGGTGTTGCTATGTATTTTTAAAAGAAAGTTATGAAGCAGTTGGCTTTATAGTACAAAAGATACATACATGTACTTAGAAACCTTGTAGTGGTTAGGGGTCAAATTTTCAATCTCTGTACTTGGATTCACTTCTAGTGCATACACTTAGGGTAGGTGACAAGTTGTAGGGTTTGATAAGTGGCAGAACATGTATTCTTCCTCTGGCATTGAAATGAAGTTAGTAAGGACCTATCAGATCTTTCCCTTGACCTATGAGACTGCCGTTTTCTGCCTAATAGATTGAGCTTATGTTATAGTCAGGAGATTGTAAGGAAAATGATTATGTACAGGACATGTAATTTCCAAAATCTTTTTTTTTTTTTTGTGCTGGGGATCGAACTCATGACCTCGCGCTTACCAAGCAAGTGCTTGAACTGCCAAGCTAAATCCCTGGCTCCAGGACATGTAATTTATAGTGTTATTTATAATGGTCACCCAGTGAGTCAAATACAAAGGAAGTATAGGAAATCTATCCACACACTGTGCCTAGAGAATCCGGCTGAGGGCCTGGATCCCATGACAGTGCCCCACCATGAGTGCAGCTGGAGGCCTGGAGCCCACAACAATGACTCATGCAAGTCTGTTTTATGGATTTGCACTGGAAAGGCCCAGAGGTCAGCAGTGGAAGCTATAAAGTCTGCCAGTGAGGTAAAGAATCTGTGCCAGTAGACTGAGGGTTCTGCACTGTAGCCAAAAAGTGATGCTCAAAATAAGGACCAGGGCTCCCCACAAAAGTACCACAACCATCCACAGTGACAGCAAGGTCCCAGGCTCCTCCAATGATGAGAACAGCCAAGTTCATATCAGAAAGCTAGCATGGCAGGCTTCTCCTGGAGATTGAACAGCACACATCTTCCCCTCTGGAGCCAGGAAACCATGCTCAAAGTAAGGACCAGAGCTCCCTCAAAGTAAACTGCAGCCATTCTCAGCAACAACAAGGTCTCGACCTCCTCCAAGAATGAAAGCAGCCAAATTCATAGGAGAAAAAAAGCTCAACAAATGTCTCCAGGAGAACCAGCAATTCCTTTCCTCTCCAGGCTTCCTTTTTATGCTGGCAACAGTGCTCAGGTGGGCCCTCCGTGCTCAGCCCCATGTTGATTCAGTAAGGCTGGTGTTTAACTTGACCACCAGTTACCAGTCCACTACAGCTTACAAATAGTTGCTGCAAGAAAAAGTTACTGTGCTTTTCAGGCAGGGGCTTGATTCATGTAGAAGGAGGTGACACAGGTATCTCTGAGGCTGTGAGGTGATCAGAGGTATGGTATTGGCTGTCAGGAATGTCTGTGACTGGCAGCCCCTTCATAAGGGGGAGCCTGAGGATGAAATGGTTGAGTCTGTGGGTGAGGGTTATGAAGTGTGTAGGGGAGCCTGAAAGAACGGCTCCTACCTTGTCAGACAGTCTGCTACCTGGGAGCCTGGGTGACAGAGCTTTTGTTCAGATGCTGTGGCCAGTGGGCTGGCTGGTGTGTGACTCATGGGGAGCATGCTGGTGTGGGTAGGTATTCCATGGCTTCACCAATTGTCGTACATTTGCAGCATGCGTAGATCTGTACATAAATATCTAGCCAAGTAGATCGCTGTCGGTGACAGTCTTACAAAGGTGACCACCCCAGCTCAAAGACCTCTACCCACGGCTTAGTTAGGTACCTTCCTCCTATCTCTTTGCGCTTATAATTGTGTTCTAGGTTTTTTTGTTTGTTTATTTTTTTTTTAAGACAACTTAAAAGGAGAGGGATTAATTTTCGAATTCAGGGCTTTGGACAGTACCAGTCATTTAGTGTCGTCACAGTACAAATTTGAATGAATCCACTAAAAAGATGGAAATATTCTTGTTATCTGTGACTCCATAAAAACTGCATTAGTAATGAGATGATTTCAAATATGGAGAAAAATAGCAAGAGGAGTATAAAGATTGGATCGACCAGTTAATGTTTTGCCATATTTGCTTGTAACTTTTGATACAGTTATGTATATGGTTATTATTATTATTGAATGCCATAGCTTGTATCTAGAAGTCCCTCTACAGCCTCATGCAGCCATAGATAGGGTTTTTGAGGTAGCTGAATCTAGGGTGTGTGATGCTAGAATTAAGAGTCTCCTACCCTGGGTGTGGGTGGCACTACCCAAAAGGTGGGTACCCTGGATGGAATATAAAGGCTGGCTTGCCATTGCTTGCTGCTCACTGCCTTCTCCTTGCTCTGCCATACCATGGACTGTTTCTGTTCTGTAATCCCTTCTGCTCTGTCACCTTGCCTTAGAGCCAGCCAACTATGGACTGAAGCCTTTACAAACTGTGAGCCAAATAAACCTTTCCATCTTTACGTGTCGGGTATTCTGTCTCAGCAATGAGAAAAGTATCTAAGACACAGAATCATTTAAGAATGGTTTGCAGGGCTGAGGGTGTGGCTCAGTGGAAGAGCATTCGACTCTTGTGGTAGGATCTTGGGTCTGATCTTCATGCCATACACACTGAGTTGCAGACAAGTCTCTTTACTCCTAGCTACTTCCGCATGTATCTTTGTTCATTGTTGTGATGATTGTACTGAGGGTTAAACTACTAGGGCAGTGCTGAGTTACATCCCCATCCCTCTTTTTTTTTTTTTTAATTTTTTGAGTGGAGATCTTGCTAAATTGTTAAGGTTTTGAACTTGTTCATGGGCTTGAATTTGTGTTCCTCCTGCCTCGGCCTGTAAAGTAGTTGGGATTACGGATGTGGCTATGCCCAGTATGTACTTTTTTTAAATTGCAGTGCAAGGGATGGAACATGAGCCTTATGCACATAGGCAAACCCATGTATTTTTAAGAGCAAAATTGTTAGGGTATTCCCAGTTATCAAATTAAGAAATGTGCCATTGATACGGTGCTGCTGTCTAATGGAAGGTTCATATTCAGATTCACTAATTACTCACTGCGATCCTTTTAGCAGTCCCCACATCTCACCAATCTAGAATCCTTTTCAGGCTCATTTATTGCATTTGCATTTGATTTACAGAGCTCTGTAGTTTCCTTTAATCTGAAACAGTTTTTCCTCAGTCTTCCTCCAGTACCTTTTTTATTAACCATGTATTCTGTTAGATACTGTTTTTAACGCAGAGATAAAAAGACTCTGCCCACAAGGAATTTAGATTGTGCAATTTACTGTAGTTTCTAATTATTAACTGTGGTTTAATGTAGTTTCTAATTATTGTACAGATTTATGTGACTGTTTATTTCTGATAAATTCAACAAAGAGATGTAAGGATACAAATTGGAGCTTTGAACTAGCAGAGGTACTTAAAGGGACCATGGCAGCTTTGTGCCATTGTCTCATACCTCCCCTATACATCTCTTTATCTGGACCCTTTGTAATACCCTTAATAGTAGACTGACAAGTAAATGTAAAAGTAGAAAATTAGACCCTTACATTATCTTTAAACCCTTTTTTTTTTTGACACTAAAATACATAAAGTACACTAATATGAACAATTTATTCACTTTTATATGTGTGAAATTGTCATTGGTCAGATTCTGAGGAAGTTCCCCAATGAAGAGATGAGACCTCAACTTGCATCACAGAAGAGACTTCAGGGCATATCAATGTAGGCATAGTCAAATTTCTTAAAGTTAAGAAGCAAGAGAAAGTTGGAAAGGAACCTCAGCTTGAGGACCTGAAAGTCATATCTGAGATGAAGATGTGCCACATTCATAAAAGGAGATTGGTGTTTATGGATTGGTTGAGGTAGGACAGAGTTGTCTTGAACATTATCTCAGTTTTTGTTTTGCAGAATGACTCTGGGAGAAGTCCTAATTACTTGAAGGTACAATTTATTTTCCCTGAGAGAAGAGTTTCTGTTTGGGGCATTCTCAGTTTCATGTAAGCTCTGCTGGAATCTAAGGTGACTTTAGATTTAGAGCACAAACTCCAGATTTCTGGGCACTCGTTGGTAGTTGAGTGTCTCTGTAAATCTCTTCTGATGTCCTCAGTTTTGGAAGGGAAATGAGATGGGTTATGTAAATTTAGAGCTAACTGTTTTACCAGCTTTTAGGCAGAGACAGTACTCCCTAAATAATTGCATGCCTATGTGCAAAGCTGAGTGAGAATCTGACCTAAAGTTTTAAGATAAAAAAGAGAATAATGTAAAGTGAAGTGTACTGCTTTTAGTTTACTTGCTGGGAATCTGTGGGATCAAAGGAACAGTCACTGGTTTTTTTTGTTATGAAAAAAAAAATAAGTGTATGAGTGCCTTAGAAGAAAACAAAAATCATACTTTTAGTGACTTTTATTGCTATTGATTAGTTTTGCTTTTTCCCTGAGCTTCATATAGGTAAGGATTTTGTAGTGAGTACTCTTTTTATGTTTGACTTCTTTGGCTAAGTATAATTCCGATGGTATTCATTTATGTTGTTGCATTGTCTATACTTGGGTTTGTTTTTTTTTTCAGTAATACTCCAGTATACAAATACATCACAGTTCCTTGTCCATTCTTAAGTGTATCGTGTACCCTGTTTCTGCTGTTATGAATAAAATCTGCTGTGAGTTTTCTTATACATGTCCTTTGATGGAACTAAGCCCTTAATTGCTTAAGATTGGATTTGCTAGCCAGAGGTGGTAGCACACACCTGTAATTCCAGCATTTGGGAGGCTGAGGCAGGAGGATTGCTGTGAGTTTGAGGTCAGCGTGGACTACAAAGGGACTTCAAGGTCAGCCTGAACTACATAGTGAGACCCTGTCTCAAGTAAAAAAGAAGACTGGACTTCTGGAGCCACAGATTCATAATGGTTTTAGCGAATTACAAAATTACATTCCTAATAGCAGTGTACTCAATGTGTCACAGAGTGTTAAACTTAAAAAGTGTATTACAGTAAAAGAAGTATTGCTGTGACACCATTCCCCACCCCCATGCTTTCCCTGGTTTCAAGCACATACCCCATCATTCTTGTCACTTTGTAGCAGTTCTGGAAGTTCTCTTTTGTTGCCTTTACTTATGCTGTCATAACTGCCTCAGTGTCCTTAATCAGTTGGAAGCATTTACCTTCCCTGGCCATTTTGACTTGGAGAAGAACCAGAGATTGCAGGGTACCAGATCCAATGACTGAGGGTACTCTGCAATGTTTTTGACAGAAATTGCCAAAAGTGTTTTGTATTGATTCAGAACACAGAGGCGATTGTGACAGTGCAACTAAAGAATGAAAGAGGATTCTAGAAATGATTTAGAAAGTGACAAGAACAGTGGGATAAGTATGTTTGAAGTGAGGAGTACTGTATTTTGAGGGTAATTACTGGCAACATGTCTTTTACTGTAATGTTTACAACTTAAAACATTCACTGTATTTTTTATCATACCATATGAAAGTTTTAGTTGTGCTCTGTCCTATCCTTCACGTCAGATTATCCCATTGAAAGCTTCATAGTGCCGTATCATTGTGGCTTTAACTCGCATTGTCCTAGGTAGAAGGATTTTGAGCACCTTGTAATGCTCTCATTGGGCTTTAGGGTAGCTCCTTCATTAAGTACTCATTTACACATTAATCATGTTGTTTTGACTATAAGGTTGTTTGTCTTATTGATATATGAGCTTTTAGTGTATTCTGGATATGAATGTCTTGGGAGTGCCTTTGGGCTTATGTATTTATTCTCTTTTGACTCCTTTAATGGTGTCTTTGACAAAGAGAAAGTTTTATGATCCTTGATAGGTGAACTTTTAAAGTAGACAGTTATCATAGTATAGCTAATCCATCATGGTTGGTTTACCAATTAAAACTCTTATATGTATCGAAGGCTTTTTTTGTTTTGTTTTTGGCACTAAAGCTTAGTTAAACTCAGGACCTTGTGCATGCTTGGTGTACGCTTTATTACTCAGCTACACTGACACTCACCCCAAACCCAATAGCAAAATGTGCACGTGTTGGTTTATTCCTCTAATTTCAGCATTCTGGAAAGTGATGCCACAAGATTGCAGTTCTAGCCTAGCCTGGACAATTTAGTGAGACTCTGTCTCAAAATTTTAAAATGGACTGTATTAGGGGTATTGGGCAGTGGAAAGGCCCTGGGTTCCATTCCTAGTATCATGCAAAATATGCAGATAAACAAACAAAAATCAGTTTCTTAGCTGTCTCAAACATTAGATTAGACCTTACTTTGAAAGAAAAGGAGGAGAAACTCATAGAGCATCTTCTTGGTCTTTTGTTTCAATGGGAATGCTGAGGCAGCATTTATGAATCATGAAATCTCCATGGTTGATGGTTTAATTATATTGCCTTAAGTATACAAATGTCAAGATTTGGGAAAGTGGGAAAGAGTCACTGAGCCTTCTGAATTTTATTCTGGGAAAGATGTATCATTTTGGTATGTTTGGATGTCAGCAGTCAGTTTAACCAAACCGTGTGTACACCTGTGATACCACTTGTGGATTTTAGAGAAGCAAGGGACAGAGGAATTTTTTTTTTTTTTTTAGATATCACATATCTTCTTTAAGTGTGGCATTTCTAGAAGCAGTAAATGTATGGGAGGGGGTACAAAAAGAATGGGTAGAAGTAAAGTTTCTATCCATGCGTTTTGAAAAGAATTCCAGCCTCTGTGTGTTTAAAAGTATTCTGTTGCATAATTAGAAAGTATTGAGAGAGAGAGACAGATGATTTCAAAGATCCTCAGTAGCTTTTAGCCACCAAGATTTTGGAAGTGGGGTAGAGAAAGACAATACAAGTATTAGTAGAAGGAGAATTTTAAAGCTAACGTACACTAGCGGTTTTTTATTTTAAGTGGAAGTCCAGTATGGTCTCCTCTGGTTGAAAGGAAAAGGTGAGGGTTAGATATCATATTAATCCCTGAGATCTCTGTTCTCATCCCACTTATTCTCTCCTCTCCCACTCCTTGCAGCATAGTCAAGAGAAAGCAGTTTTAGAACCATCAATCTGGTTCTGTGTCTATTCCCTCTTTCTTTTGTCAGTCACCCTATACATCTTTCAACTTTTCTTATTAAGATCATGCCTGTGTCTCTCTTGATTCTCTCTACTTGTGAATTTATGTTTCCATCTTCCTTACACCAAAGTGGTTGGGTGATTATAGCAGTGTTTTTGGAATCTGTTAGTTTCCATGAATTCTTGTCATAATTCAGTTTTCATGTTTGGAAAAAACTGTATATGTGTAAGACAATTTTTAGTCTATATCTTGCTCTACTCTTAGATTTGTGGGCTCTGAAAAGAATCTGTATGTGGTCCTCAATATGTACTGCCCTGTACTGAGAGCCGCTAATGTATTCTGGCATCTGCCTTCCTTTACTATGTGCCGGGGAAACTTCAGCTCAGAGATACAAATAGGTTTTTCTGTAGTCAGACAGTTAAATAGTGGCAGAACTACATCTGGCTCCCTTCTTAGTGTTTTCGTGCCTTTAATTACCTGAATATTTCTGAATTTTGTTTTTGAAATAAACATTTTAATGTACCACGGTCTAATCATTAAAATTAGAAATTCCATCCAAATTTATTTCTAGGTCTTTGAAGAAACTGGTTTTGATATCAAAGACTATATTTGTAAGGATGATTACATTGAACTGCGAATCAACGACCAACTTGCTCGTTTGTATATCATTCCAGGAATTCCAAAAGACACAAAATTTAATCCAAAAACCAGAAGGGAAATTCGGGTATGTAACAACTGAGAGTATCTTCAAATGGCTGGACAGTTTGCAAATTGAATTAAAATTGAATTGAAAATTCTTTTTTTAAAACTCCTCAATAATAATTAACTAAATTATTTTTTTTTTCTGTGTTTCAGAACATTGAGTGGTTTTCCATTGAGAAATTACCCTGTCACAGAAATGATATGACCCCAAAATCCAAACTTGGTTTGGCACCTAACAAATTTTTTATGGCCATTCCCTTCATCAGGTATATTCCTGTTTTTTGAAATACAAAACCTTCATGTTCTGATATTTTACATTTTAAAAGTGAATTTTCGATGTTTCCATAGACCATTAAAGGACTGGCTTTCTCGAAGGTTTGGGGATTCCTCAGACAGTGACAATGGATTTTCCTCAGCTGGTAGCACACCAGCTAAACCCACTGTGGAAAAGTTGAGGTAAATAAATATAATTTATACTTATATGTTTTGTATTTACTATAAGTGTGTATATGTATATATATATATACATATATCTGTAGATATATCTTTCTGTCTTTGGTACTTTTTAGTACAGTAGCATTTTGCTTCTGAAGTTAATAAAGATGTAAGATTTCTTATAGACACTGTTTTGTTACTGGTCCCACAGATAATACTGTTTTAAAGGGATTTTGAGTGACATGAAAAAGGTTAATTAGAGTTGGAATAGAGTTGGGAAGGAGCTTCAGGCATGTTTTATTTATTTCTGTTTGTAGCATGTAATGTTTATAGTCCTTGTGAGGAGTTGGTGATGTACATAGCACATGCCACTTCCTTTGTTTCATACCCTTTCCCTCTCCTTCTTTCCTCTTCCCTCCATTTCTTGATCCCCTTTCTATTTGAGAAACATGTATCTCCTTACTTTCTGTTAACCATTTTATTTTGCTCTTTATTTATGTTTTGCATTTCCCTTAGAAACTTTGTGATTTTTTAGGGTTATGTGGGTTATTTATTTCACTAATATTACAGGTTTCAAAGTGTGTTCATTTTCTGACAAAGGACCCAAGTCTGTCTGTATGGCAGAGCCGTACTCCGTCATGTGTAAATACAACATTTTCCATATCCATTCATCTGTTGATGGACATACAGGCTGCCTCCAAGATTTAGCCATTAGGAACTGTGCTTCTGTAAACCTGTATCACTGTAATATGATGACTTTAATTCTTGGGAAAATACCTTGAAGGGAAACAGTTGGGTCAAATGGAATTTCTAATTTTTAGTTTTTTGAGGAATTTCTATACTGGTTTTCATAGTTTATCTTCCCACTGACAATGAAGAAGCACTGCTTTTTCCCTGCAGCCTTGTCAGCATTTGTTACTTGAGGTTTTGATGATGGCCACTGTGTATGGGGTAAGGTGAAATCTTAATGTTTTAATTTGCATTTCTCTGATTGCTAGTGATGTTGAGCCTTTCTCAAAAGCTATTGGTCTTTTGTATTTCTTCTGTGAGTTGTATATTCATTTTAGTTGCCTGTTTTTTAATTTGGTCTTTTAGGCAGTGGTCTAATTTTTTTGAGCTCTTTATATATTCTGGATATTGGTCCTCTGAGGAGTACTTGGTAAAAATTTTTTTTCTATTCTTTGGGTTCTTTTTTCAATCTGTTGGTTGTTTCATTGGCTATATAGTTTTTTAATTTAACATATTAAATTAAAATCAGTTGTTATTTTTCATACTGTTTTCTATGCAAGTGGAGTTCTGTTCAGAAAGTCTTTCGCTATACCTGTGAGTTTAGAAGTTTTACCTATTCTGTCTTCCAGCAGGTTAAATGTTTCTGTTTTAACAGGCTGTCTTTGCTCCAGTGTTTTTTGAGTCCTTTATCAAATAGTGTACTCAGAAGGATACTAACTATAGTTAGGTAGAATACTAGGAAAAGAAAAAAAAAACTTGTATTTTTGTAGGGTTTTTTTTTTTTTTTTTTTTCCTATTCAGAGAATTGAGTTTCTGAAGTATGCTGAGATTTGTGTCTGTAGGGGAGATCAGTGATGCTGATGAATAATTTGTTCAAGTCAGTTGTGAAGACTTGGGCTTGGATTTTTTTTTCTTTTTATCAACTGTATTATGAAGAGCAACTACTATATGGATGTGAAGTGTGAATAATCTTTACTTGGTTAGAGGCAGATTGTTTCCAAATTACAGTTACAGAGTAGAGTGTGAAACTTCATTAAATACATGTACTTTTGTAATTTGCTGGCTATAAATTTGCCTCAGTGAAATTCAGAAAAAGTTTATCTTTACATTTTCTCTAATTTAGATGTTTGGTTTTTGTGAAAGAGATTGAAAAATTAAGAATAATAAATCATATCTATAGTTAACATTCATTTTATATAGGTAGTGTTCCATTTTAGTTGGGTTTTATTAGTTCAAGAGCTTGAACTAAATGCTGTAGAATAGTTTTTGCATTTGAAAATTGATTATAATTACCAAACTATGTTCTGCTAGAAATAAGTGAAACAGTATAGAATGAGCAAGGTAGACAGGAGTGCTGCCAAAAAGTTAGGAAATAGTGACTGTGTTTGGAAAAACAAATTATGTGGATGTTCATCTTTGGGAGAATCTAGCCACTATAAGGTGCAGTATCATTCCTCTACCTTTTGGTCCCAGGGCTTGTGTTCTTGGTTCATGGATTAAGAGATAGTAAAACAAGCTCTAAACAAATTTCAGGTTCCATATAGATGTCATATTTATGGTTAGCAGGCATATTAATCTCTGTGGTGATGTGTTGGAGAAATGTCTCAATTTTGTCTGAAAGGATAGAAAGACAAATTTTACGTAGATTTTACATGGGGAAGGGCAAGAAGATAAAGTAGTTCTTGAAGGCGGTAGCTGTGGGCTGTACTAGACAAACTACTGTGTGAGGATAGCCTTTTAGAAGTAGATTCTTTTGCATAAGAATTGAAGACTATGAATTTATTATAATCTGATCAGCCATTGTCTTGCGCTCTTAGTTTTTGCTTTAGAAAGTTGCTTAATTTCTCATGTGTTCTTATAAGATAGATAAGACCCGTAACTGACCTATGCAAGATCCATACTTGAAACATTCTAAAAATATATATGAATTTTATGCTATATTAAGAAGAAAGGTCTTGAAACAAAGCTCGTTTGTCTTAAGTAAATTTAGAAAGAATTATTTTCCTCAAATATTGAAGAATATAATCACTCATAGGGAAGAAACAGTATGGAAAATTTTGTAAAGACTGGGATGAAACTAATAGATTATTCATTAGGGAAATAGTTGGACTGGAATTGTAGCTCAGAGGTAGAGCTTTGCCTAGCATGTGCAAGGCCCTGGGTTCAATCCTTAGTACTATGAGGAAAAAAGGTATACATTTAATACTCTCCCAGATGCTGGACATAAAATAGTAGGCAAAACAGATAAGAATCTCTGTCCCACTTACCATGGAACTTAAGAGTCAAGTCTCAAGAGAGACAATAATAAGATACATAGTTTGTAACTTAAGCTGTTAGAGTGTTTAAAGAAGTCTAATTGAACATTTCTCATCTGATTTTTATTTTTTAAATTTTGGTGTAGTCGAACCAAATTCCGCCACAGCCACCAGTTATTTCCAGAAGGTTCTCCTGGAGACCAGTGGGTAAAGCACAGGCAGCCAGTGCAGCAAAAGCCATACAATAACCATTCTGAAGCGTCTGACTTTTTAAAAGCAAAGGTAAGTGATACACTTTAAAATTTTTCAGAAATTTAGATCATTTGTTTTTTGTTTTTGTTGTTTTGTTTTTTGAGCAGGGTCTTGCTGTGTAGTTCAGGTTGACCTCAATCGTGTGGCTATCTTCCTGTCCCAGCCTCTTGAGTGCTGGGATTACAGGCATATACCATCATGGTTGGCTACATCATCTGTCTTTTAAGTCATTTTCAATTGGAGAATTTCCTATTAACAGTGTATTATAAAATTTCATTTTCAGTCTTGTAGTGTATGATGATTCTACAATTTATCCATTCTCATCTTAATGGAAATTTTGGTTTCTCCCAGTGTGAGTACATACTTGAAACAGTTTTCTCAAATAATGTATATTTTTAGCAAGATATGAGAGTTCTAGCCAGGTGCAGTGTCACACATATGTAATCCCCACACTCTAGGAAACCACAGGAGGGTAATTGAAAGTGGAAGCCAATCCTGGGCGATTTAGTAACCTAGTGAGACAGAGTTTGAATTAAAAAACAAAAAAGGGTTGGGGATTTATTGTGAAGGGCCTGGGTTCATTCCCCAATCCTTCCTTCCCTGCCCTAAAAGTTTGTTTTATTCTTGCTAGTATTTGTTTTTTCTGTACTTTTAAAATTTTAGTTATCCAGTGCATTGCCACTTTTTTTTAATTTTAAAGACAGAAAAACAAAACGAAAAAATTACAAGAAAATCAAGAAACAAAAGAGAAACAGACAACAGTAACAGAAAACCCATAAAAGTAACAATATAGGCTTTCAAATTGCCACTCTTTTAGTTTGTAAAATATACACAGTTTAAATTGGGCATGGTGACACATACTTGTAATCCCAGCACACTGCCCAAGAGGTGGAAGTAGGAGTGTTACAAGTTCAAAACAAGACCCTGTCCTTGAGTGACACACACACAGAGTTTGTTAAAAATAAAAATCTTTGTGTTTCAGACAACATTAGCAAGAGAGTGAAAAGACAGCCTACAAAATGGGAGAAAATAATATGTATCCCAAACCATGTATCCGATAAGGGTTTAAAATCCAGAGTATATTAATTCCTTTAACTCAACAATAAAATCTCATCCCCATTGAAAAATGGGTAAATGACACAAATAGATACTTCTCAAAAGAAAATATTCAGATGACCAATAAGTACAAAAAGGATGCTCAGCATCATTTACTATTAGAGGAATGCAAAACCACAGAGTCTGCTCATGTGTTAGCACATCAGTGACCCTTGTGCATTGCTGGAGGGCATGTAGAATGTGTGGCAGCTGTGGAAAGCAATTTACAGATTCTCAAAAAGTCAGACATACAGTTATCATATGACTGAGTAGTTCCCTAGATAACATCCATAGGAATTGAAAGCGGGAGTTTAAACAGCCTTAAATACCAATTTGTTAGCAGGATTATTCTTATTACCCAAAAAGTAGAAACAATCTACCTGTCTGTCAGTAGATGAGTGGATAAAATGAGGCATATACATGCAGTGGACTCATTTTAGCCTTTACAGAATGAAGTTCCGAGACATGCTACAGTACAGGTGAAAGTTGAGGATATTTTGCTATGTGACAGAAGGACAGATATTATACGTGTTCACTTCATGGTATAGGAAAATTTATAGACACAAAATTAGAGATAGATGTTCAGGGCTGGAGTAGGGAGGGTTCTGTTTCTGTGATGAAAAAGTTTGGGAAATGAATAGTGGTACTGCACATTGTGTCTAATGAGGTTGAATTACATACATTAGGATATGATTAGAGTGACATATCTTGCATATGTTATACTACCATAAAACATACTGAAAAGAGCAGAATGATACTGAATTAAAAGAGTGGTGACATGAATTTTTGAAAGCATTTACTGCTCTAACATCATTTATTTTAGTAAATGTTAGTATTGTATTTTTATGTATTTTAAAAATCAATGTTTATATTGTTTTAGACACTCCTTTTTAATAGATTTAATTTTTAAATATATTGATTGGTCATAGTACTGGGAATTGAACCCAGGACCTTCACATTGAGCTACCTCCCCAGCCCTTTTCTGTTTTTCAAATTTTGAGACAGAGTCTTGCTTTTAGTTGCCAAGGCTGGGCTTGAACTTGGGTTCCTCCCGCCTCAGCCTTCTAGAGTGCTGGAATCTGGGATTACAGGTGTGTGTAACCATACCCCGCTAGAGTCAGTCTCTTAAAAAATGTCTTTTCAAGATCTTGAACTACAAATGTTTAAAAAGTGTTTTGTGAGTCAAAATAAAGATTTTTCTCTTCATAAATTAAAAAAAATGTTTTAAGTTAAACTTAGATTTTTTTTTTAAACTCAGGTTAAATCAGTTAAACCATGCTGCATGGTTAGGTTTTATATCAAATTTAAGAATAATGGTTCAAAATTTTAAAATACCAGTCTTCATTATAAAGCAAGATTATTTGATAATGCTTATGTGTTTATTAATAATTTGAAGTAGGTTTTTTGGGGTAATAATTGATCACATCTATTACCTATTTTTTTTGCCGTAAGAACTGTGGTTACTGTGCCTCAGCTTTCTTTCACAGAGAGTTCCTCTTTGATCATCACATAGCATTTGCAGAACTCATTTTTCCATACCTCCACTTTTTAAATGTTTATATTATCTCTTATTTATTTATGTGTGTATGTTTGCAGTTGAACCCAGCACCTTGTAAATTCTGAGCACAAGCACTGTCATTATGATACTCCTCAGCCCCTGTTTAAGCATTATAAATAAAATCTGTATGCAGAAATGGCAGGATAAGACAAGAGGTGTGAAAAGATTCTTAGGAACCATTGTATTTGCTACTTTACCTTTAGAGTAATCTTCCTTTGTGAAGCACTGTCTTCTATAAGGAACCACATTGATGTGGTGATTTATGAAAATTTTCTTGACTTTGCTGATCTAGCTTCTGTAAATATTTTTGAGGTATATTCTTGTGTTTTTTACATTGTACTATGATTTATATTTTATTTTTTACTGGAAAAACAGAATCAGAGTATGAGGGGAAATGGCAGAAAACAGTATCAAGACTCACCTGGTCAAAAGAAAAGAGCAAATGGGACTCACAGTCAGCCAGCAAAGCAGCAGAATCTGCTGACGGTAGGTTAAGCTCTGGTACCAAGCAGGCAGTTCTTCCCTTATTAGAAGTGGGTCAAGGTCATTGTCCAGCACATTAATGTTTTGGGGTTTGTTCTTGTTTTAAATGATACAGTGACAGTATTCTTAATGGAACTAAATTATGCACTATTATGTTCACTCACTAAAAATCTCTCTTTGGCCACTCTTAATTACAAATTTGTAACATTCACTCAGTTACACATTTAATTTTCCCTTTTTATATGATTATTTACATTTTAAGTACAAAACACATTCCTTCTGGTTTTTTGACATCCATTATATTTTCATTATTTTGAGTCTACTGTGCTAGTATATTTCTGCTCATATACTTGAGCTTCTCATTCCCATGTAGCTGTAACTAAGCGCCTGTTGATCAGACTCCTGCCATTCCCCTTGCTTCCCACAGCCTCTGCCAACCACCATTCTAATCTGAACTGCTAGATCAACTTTTTTGTAGCCATTATCTTAAGTTAGAAATTTGAGAGAACTTTACAGTTATTTTATTTATTTGAGTAAAAATAAAGCACTCATGGTCAGTGTTGTAATTAGACTAGGTCTAAGTACATAGGTATGGACATTTTACAGCACTTTCTTTCATTATTGAATTTAGTATGTGCACTAGAAAATAATAATAGCTTAGTATTGTCCTCATTTATGTCTTCTGTAAATCGTAATATTTGTATGTTGTATTTTCTTTTGATATTTCATTCAGCAGCATAAGTGCTTCCCTTGCAAGCATGTGGTCGCGAGTTCGATCCCTGGTACCAGTTTAAAAAAAAAAAAAAGGCTGATAGATATTTCATTCACTTTTGTTTTATTTCTTTAAAAAGTAGACAATAACAGTAACTTCAGACTTTTAACGGAAAATATTTTATGTGAATTCCATGGGTGATACTTAGTTTGAGGTATAATGATTCTACCCATTAACATATGTTAGTATATATCCTTTTATTTCACAGTACTCTGAAAAAAGTATTGAAAAGAACAATCTTAAGTTTTCTCATAAAATTGAACCTGTTTCTAACAAAAGCTAAAAAAATAGTTTCTTAATGATAGTATTATTACACATGTTAATCTCAAATTAGTGTGTAAATTTAATTCAACATTCTCAAGGATTTGGGAGAAACTTCACAAAGAACTCAGATTTGTCTAGAAAAACTCAAGTTAGATTTTTAAAAATTTAAAAAAACAAGTGTATTAACAGTTTATAAATGAATAAGTGACTAATAAATGTATAAAAAGTATTAAACCATGTGTGTACTCAATGTTAAAAATAATTAAATAGGATACACTTAAAATACTATACACTTATCAAATAGACAAATATAAAAAGGTTGTGCAGTATTATTGAATATATTGGCAAATGATAAATACCAGTTGGTACAACTGTCTAGAGAGGAGCTGGCTACATCAAAAATCTAGAAAACTGCTTATCTCATTTTCTCAGAAGAGGAATTTAAAGAATAGTGACTGTCCCCTTCATAATAATGAAAATACTCTAAATATCCAAGAGGATGTTAATAAATGTAGTGTTGTGGATCTATGCAACAAGACTGCCATACTGTCATTAAGTCAGTAAAAATGACAGTGCAGGTTACATTTATTAAAAAAGCATTTCATTCAAAATCTATTAGTATTTATAAAGGTTATAGAACTGGTAAAGTTGTAGCTTGGTGGTAGAGCTCTTCCCTAATGTGGGAGGCCCTGGATTTTATCCCCAGGACTGTAAAAACCAAGAAAAATTATAGAACAATAGTATATACTCTTTAATTGCATTTCAGAGCTGTACAGTTTTATGAAACTAATCATACATGCCTTCATTGGAAAAAAAAAACATTGATAGTAATTATCTATGGGTTGAGAATTGTAATGAATTAAGTTTTTTTTTCCTGGTGCTTCTATATTCAATCAGAACCAAAATATTTTGGACTTCAAAAAAAAAACCCAGTGAAATAATAGAAATAGTGATTTTATTCTTTTTTTTTCCTTAAGAAATTGGTAATATATCTTCTGATTTTTTAATAAGTGAAAGTAACCAGAGGCTGTTGTGTGTGTGTGTTTTTAAATAGAAATGTGAAAAGAAACTGCATCCACGAAAACTTCAGGATAACTTTGAAGCAGGCAAGTTCATTTGTGTTTTGTAGAAGTCTCTTGTGTGGGATTTGATTTGGTTACCTAACACTGACTTTAGCATGGTTTGTTGTGAACTATGATAGTTACTCAGGAAGAGTTACATCTGTTTTGTAAAGAGTTTGTGTATGTGCAGTTCTCTAAACATGCAACTGGTTAGAATGGATTAATTTAAAAGATCAAGAAGGCATTATTGCTCTGTGTGCTACTTCTTTTGTGAATGTCAAACCTTGGTGCTATGCATGAATATTGTAAAAAATTTTATATGGATTAGGGCAGTGGTGGTGAACCTATGATGTGTTACTAGTTTTTCTTTTTAAGACAAGATACTAATGTATAAGTTGGGTGTTTTTTTCTCTGGTTTAAAACTTCAGTATTTAGATTCAATTACAGTGTTGACACAGATAAGTGAGTTTTGGGTTGCAGTTTGGGCATTCATTTCTAAAAGGTTTGCCATTGCTAGTTTATGGAAAGTACAAAGAACCAAGTATTGTAAAAATGAAGAAACCTCATTTTCACATGTAAATAAGGCAAGCACTGAATTTAGAAGGAAATTTGTTCTCATTTATTATGGAGGTAATGAGAGCAACTTTTTAAAGTGATACCAAGGATAACTTTTGTTACAGTGACACTTCATTTTCTCTCTTTGGTTATGAAAGGTAGGTATTTTTGACTTGGAAATTAATCCCAATGAATGTAGAAAGTATTTTGCTAATACAGATTTAATAGAGGTACTTGAAAGTATGGTATACTCTTTTAGGTGCTATTTTGAGTGGTTTGAAATTTTGCACAATAGCTATGCATTTTTTTTATGTTTAAATTCAAGGCTTGTATAGAAAACTCTAAAGAAATAAAAAGCGTGTGTTTCTCATTTTAAAATACCTGTAATTTAAGCAAGATAAAAGTTATTTTTAAAGAAATGCTTTAACACTGTCATGAAATGTTAACTCTGAAGAAATAGAAATTGTCATTAAAGTTGAGTTTGATACAGGCTCACTTGTTTAGTTTTGCTTTTGGTGTCATGTGATAAAAGGCCATTGCTAAAAGCAGTACCGGGAGCTTTTTCCTCCCTGTTTCCTTCTAGGAGTGGTATGGTTTCAGATTTTACATTTAAGTTTTTGATTTTGAATATATTTTTGTGTAAGGTATAAAATAAGGCTCCAGTTTCTTTTCTATGTTAATACTCAATTTTGTCAGCATCATTTATTGAAGAATCTATCCTTTCCCCCATTAAGAATTTAGCAAAGGGAAATTATCAAGGTAGAGATCATTTTAATAGAATTTCTTCTGGCCACCTTAGTGATAGGGAACATGATAGGCTGATTGCCAAATCTAATTAACATATGATTAGAAATCTACTATTAAACAGAATCTCTTAAAAAGTGTAAAAGGACTTTTCTTGGAAAGCCTCATTTCAGACTTTATTTTTGCCTTAGCCTGTTGGAGTCCATTCCAAACATGCTTTCCTTGTCAGGTCTCTTTCTATTAACTAAAAAAGTAAAGCCAAGATTTAACTTTTTTGCTGTGCTGTGATTTTGAAAATTTGAGTTTTTCTTTGGTTTGATTGAAGTGGGTTCATAAACAAATTGGAATCCAAGCAGACAAACTGATAAATTTTGGAATTTTTTTAGCTGAGCTCAGCGACCACCTGTGGATCCCTGTTTCAGAGTCAAAGCGAGTGGCCCCAAACTGGAGGTTTACAGGACATTTAAAGCAGAAAACCACAAAGCAAGACATGCTGTTGGAAATAATTTAGCTAAAATCTTACATTAATTTTGGTTGACACCTGTATCCTGCTTCTTTGTTGAGCAGATTAATTTTTCTCTTTTATAGGTGCAGTTCATTCTGCTTTTCTCATGGGACTTACAACCTGAGTAATTTTTCTCTCTTCTGGGTCAAATACAGGGCAGCCCGCAGGCCAGGACGCTGACTCCACAGCCTCCTCTACACCCACACTAGTCAAATACAGAGCTCAAGATGGCATTAGTTATGCCAAGCTACAACATGATATATTGAAGACTTGCTAAACTTCAGCTTTATTTGTCTGTAATTATCATCTTTACAGTTCTTCACATGTGATTGTAGTTTTCACAGTGCTTTCATTTTCACCTTTGAAAGAATCTACCATTATTTTGGCACAAAATGCAAAGAAATATAAGAAGTAAAATCATGCCCATTTGAAGACAAAGAAATGTCAAGGATCTTACATGCTAATGTTAAGATTTTGAATGTTCAGGTAGAAAATTAAGCAATAATAGATCAGAAACTCAGCTGAGTACCAGTTCAGGGAAAGGATAGTATCTTGGTGTAGTTCTGCTTAGGTTAGAGTTAGTTGTGGAAAGATAAATACATACTCTGTGTGCATTTTTATAATAACAAAAGGTGAAGGGTTTTGATTGCTTATGAAGTGTCTGCACACATTTGTTTTGTTTTCTTGGCAGATGCTGTGTATGACTTGACTTGCTCCATTGAAGACCAGTTACTAGAACACCCTGAGGAACAGTCTATGGCATGTAATGGACATTGCAAGTTCCCCTTTTCATCTAGAGCTTTTTTGAGTTTCAAGTTTGACCACAATGCTATAATGAAAATCTTGGACCTTTGACAGCAGCAGATGTATTGTAGAAGTCTGAAGATCAGTGGCCTGTTGCATTTGAGCGGGTGTCTCCTCAAGCCTTACCTTTCTCAGGTGTTTTAAAGAAATGCAGGGAGGCAATGTTTCTGAAATTTTTTTTTTTTTTTCCAGAAGAGAAAGTAGAAATGAGTTTGCACTGTAAATGCAGTCACAAACTTTATCCAGTTTTACCTTTCAGTGTTTGGAACAAGTTTTAAGTTGCTTATTTTTCTTTGAGGGCATTTATTCTGTGTGACTGTGGGTATTATTTTATGTTCTGATCGAGAAAATAGTATTTTAGTCATCAGTAAGTAGCCAAGTTAATGAGAAGGCTCATGTATCCAGTACAGTGATTGCAATAATAGTTTACTTACATGAAATTTCAAAAGGAAACTTAAACTATCCATTTAGTAAATGAACATAAGTGCTAAAATGTCACACACATCAAGATTGCAGCTCATCTGTTTGGGTGACATTTTGCTCATTTCTCTGCATCTAACCACTGAGGCTCTGATATTCCAGCTTGGAATTTTGTTGAAAGGATTTATTTAGAGTCAGTGTCTGTAATATAATATTCATGTGGAAAATGAACTCTTAGTACTTCATAAACACAGAACCCGAAGCCTGAGAGGGATCATGTTGCTGTGGAGTTGGTGCAGTAATTTTGAATTGTGTTGCATGCAGTCAGTGAACCTGTGAGTGCTGAAGCAGAGAACAAGTTGCCGTGGGTCATGTCTTCACCATCTTGCCTCCAACCCTTTGGTATTGTACAAGGATTTTGTTCTTGTGAAAATGTCTTACATGCTCCACTTGTGTAAATATGTATGAAAAACTGACTTACTAGTTTTATATTGCATATTAGTGTTGATCTATATAGAAAATGATGTTCTATTGGGTTCCAATCTACCGTAGTGGTAGAAAATGACGTGTTCTTACTGGCAGACTGAGGCCCCTGGCCAAATGGAGTCAGAAGGGATAGGGTATGCGTTTACCCAAGTGCAGGTAAAGCATTTCTCTGGGGGGCAGGGTTGGATCAACGTGGAAGTAACACACACAGCTCGATGCTAGGAATGTACTTTGCTCCTTCAGGATTCTTAAGTCCAAATAAAGATGGCAATGACCATTTTAAGAAGGATTTCAGTTATAATTAAGGACAATCACTGGAGCTTTAAGGAGGCATTACTTTTTGGTTGCATCTGACCTCAATGAAGATATTTCTTGGGGGAGAAGGGGTGGAGTGTTTGATGTATGTGAGCAACTGTATGTGAATTTTAAAACCTTTATACGTGGTATCCACAAAATACATCTGCTTATAAATGTTACTGTAAAAATCTTTATTCTATATAGGTAGCCTGCTTAGCCCTGTGGGACTTCTAAAAGAAGGGCTAGTGTAAGGAATTCACTTGGTATTACTACTTTGCTTTAACTTTTAAGTGACTTGATTTTAAAGGAGAAATTTTATTTATTATTGAATGTGTCACTCTTGGTGCTAAAGTAGAATTCATAATTTTAGCAGTGTATTTAGAATGACTTTGTCCATAACCCTGTAGCTTTTACATGACTAATTTGTAAATCCTGTGCCCTGTGCTTTTTAATGCATTACATGATTGCATTTGAAAGTTTTTTGTTCTTTTCAGAATTGCAGTTGCTTTGCTTGGGTCTCCCTGAGCCATATTTATAGTTGGTCCCACCATTCCAGATTTCTGTTAAATTGTTAAGAGAATGAGATCTTAGTTTACCTAGCAGATGAATCATTTTTACTTGTGTATTGTTGTTGGAAACCATTTGATTTTTAGGGATTTTTTTAAAGTGACCTTTTTTTTTTTCTTTTAAATGAGTACTTTTGGTCAGTCTTTTTGGTGCCTGTAGAGTTTTAGACTTTTCAGCTCCTAATACTAAAAAGCATAAGAGATTAGTTACCAGAAAGAAGTATGGTTTCTAATATGGTTGAGCATTTTCAAGAACCAACAAATTATCTTTTTAATTACAATAGTTATTACTGTTGTGCTGCTTCATTTAATGCACTGTGGAACAAAATAAAGTTATGGTTGGGATGCAGTTATGATAACTTTGGGCTTTTAACTGTCTTGACAGGTTGAGGTTAAACATGTTAGAAGTGTGTATGATGTGACTTAACTATGCAGAATAAACGTTAAGTGGATGTACCTGTGTTATGTACATCTGTCTTACTCTTTTTCAGTGTTCAGGTTACCTTGAGACAGGCCATGCTATAGCACAAGACTAGATTGTCTTTAAAATATTTTGGCATGGTTTGAAGAAATCATATGATAAAGAAGTATGCTGAATATGCAATAATTTACTTCTGTTGAGTGCTGCATTTTCAAAATTAGTTGAGAAGAGTAGTTAACAGCTTCATTATTTTTATGTGTTTGAGAGAAATAGATCTATAAATTTCTCATTTTAAATATTCTTATGTTCCAGCCATATATGTTCCAAAGTGCAGTGCACTGTGAATCTTGTTTTTTTAATATTTTGTAGGTGCTTTTATGTATAACTAATGATTTATAGGCTGTTAAATGAATTGTTTTTGTATTTAATCATTGTAATCCAAACAACAATGTGGTTTACATGCTTTCTACAAAAAATAAAAAAGAAAAGACAGAAAAAAAATTTAAGAAATAGATGGTTTTAGGATTTGATGCCTTCCTGAGACATGAGCATCTGAAGAGATCTAAGAACCTAATAGATCTTTGGTAGCAAAGGTGAAATTTGATCAAAGATGTTAAATTAAGTTCAGGTTTTGTGTTTATGTATATTTATATACAGGATAAAGCCTCTCAGTGCTGTCAGAGGGTTTTTGGCTACTGCTTGTTGTTTTGATCTTTGAATATCATTATTTTTGTACTAAGTATCAGTAAATGCAGATAACAGAGATACATATGATTTCATGCTACAAGATTGGGTTGTACTTTTAATGTTTGAATATTTCAGTATTTTGTATTGTCAAATAAAAAGAACTCAAATCTGAGTGACATCCTTCCACTGTAGGAATTAAATTCCTTTATAAAACAACACTCTGTGTTCTCTAGGAAAGTTAAAGTCTGAATGCACATGTGCATTGGGGTCAGTTTTATTTCCTGTTCCCTTACTGCTGCCTTTGGCCTCTGTTATCAACATTTACAATACTTAACAGTAAGGAGAACAAAGTTATTTATAAAAAATTAGTCTTTGCCAAGTTATTTTTGCTAGTGTAATACCTGTTGGCTTTTAATCTTTTCTTTGCACCAATGAACCTCCTCGCTCAGAGCTTTTGTCTTGACGTTCACTGTGTCTTTGGAGTCTCTGAGGTCTCTGAGGCAGTATTTCCTTTGTATATTGCAATCATAGTTATGCTCATTAACACTTAGTCTTTGTGATTTTGACTTTGTCTTCCAGCCTGGGAAAGGATCTCAAATGTATTATTATAACTTTAAGTTGGTGGTAAGCAAAACAAATCATTATTTTGTCTGAAAGTCTTCTTTTCCTTTTATGTACCTGTCTGTAGAGCAACATTAGTAAAACTACAGTTATGATAAACCTTATTCCTGACAGCTTAGTGAAGTGTGGGTAGAATTTCTCATTTATTATGTCCTAAGATTTTAAAGTGCATTAATATAGTTGGCAAAAATTCTGAAAATAAGCTTATGATGGGTGTTTTAAGCATCTTTTTTCTTCCTAGAATTGAATGTCGAGGCCTATACTCTTGGGCCAGAAGGCAGCAGGTTGCAGATGGGCAGCACAAGCTTCATGTCACACTTTCAAAGTTGTGTTCTGCAGTGAAGATTTGGAAAATCATGATAAATTACCATTTTCAAACAAAAGTGCCCTTTTGAAAAGAGAAGATAGCTATAGTTATGAGCAAAGAGTATAAAGAGAAAACTGTCCAAGATACATCAATACTTGAACTGTATGATGTACCTGTTAGAAATATGATCATTGCCTAGTTTAAGCATAGTCTAATATATATGGTCACTGCCAAATATTTTCTAACCCTAAATGAAGTGACTGTTTTTCTACATATGATTGCCAAGCAATCCAGTGCATCAGAAATCAATTTTCCCACTTTGAAGACCAGCTTTTGGGAGCCTGGTTTTCTATACTGATAGCCACAGAACTAACTCCAGCCTCTCTGAAATGCCCAGAAAAGACACAGCCAGCTGCCACACATTTGTTTTGAATCTTATCAGTTACTTTCTTTGTGACAAATTGCATTTATTATTCAAATAGAAGTCAGTAGCTGTGGAAGAGTAAAGCTGTTGTGAGAGAGAGTGGACTTACTGTGCCTACTCCCACATAAAGTACACGGAAATGGAGTTTACTTGGGATCCCCAGATTAATGAAATCACCAGGAACAAGATTTCATTTACCTAAGGTCTTCTACGATTAGTAGCAGAAGAAATGGCCTATCCATATTAGCAGCTCGAAAGCACAATCTTAAAAAAAAAAAAACCCTAACCTTCATAAGATGTTGCATTAACTGAGCAGTGTTACTAAAGGTGCTCTGAGAAAAGAGATTGCAGAGATCAGTTGTGTGTTGTGTGTGACTCTTGTCTGCTTGGCACACTTCACTAGGAAAGTCAAGGCCCTAAATATGTATTTAGGAGCCACATAGTTTTGTTTCTTTTCTTTTTTTAAATGACAAGTGTTTTGAGTACCACATTTAAAGGCTTCTTAATCCTTTTTCAGTTTTTCTGACCAGGAAGAAGCTATTAAGTACTGGAGGTTTTTGTAGTTTTGTTTTGTTTTGTTTTGTTTTGTTTTGTGTTTCCTGACGATTTGTTCCTTCTGGGAACACTGTTTTTTTTTCGTTGCAAGAATTTGCAAGTAATGAGTTGCCTTTTGGAGAAGATGACTTCACTTTGACCCTTGGGCCACCAACAGGAGGGCTGTGAACACCTGTGTTCTCTCAACACCTATAGCTGTCAAATTGGTTTAAATACAGAGAAAACTGTGGTTTTAGAGTAAAATGGCTAGTATTTGCTGGTCTTTGAGGGATCTTAGGATAGTGGACTTGAGGTAGAAGGTAACATTTTCATCTACTTGGGAGGGAGGGTGCCGGGGATTGAACTCATGACCTCGCACTTTCCAGGCAGGTGCTTACATCACTGAGCTAAATTCCCGGCCCCATTTTCATCTACTTTTAATTTAGTAAATTCAGAGTTCTGCTGTAGAGCTACAGACTGGGGAAATATTTGGCACACAATTCTATATATTGTCATATCTCAAGCTTTAGGAAATAAACACATGCCTTTGTGATATTTAGGAATATATTATGAATGGCAGCAAATGAAAGCAAAGATGCTCAACTGAATGAAGTTTAGAAAAGTAATAACTGTTCCTCAGCAGTCTGGTTGGTTAGATTTGTTACTGCTTTTGGAACATGACTAGCATTTGGGCTTACGCTCTCCATGCACTGTTATGCTATGCACTGATAGAAAAGCACGATCTGTGACAGATCTGTGAGAATTTGTGCATTTCACTACTGTCCTAGGGCACTGCTGTCTCTGTTCATTTTAGGTTTGTGTTTGGATGTTGTACAAGTAACTATGAAATGATAAATTCAGGTGTCTAAAGAAAGACTTTAATTTTCCTTTACACTTAAAATTAGAACTGGAGACGACTAATCTCACTTCCACTTAAAATACTTTTTCTTCAGTAACAGAAAAGGACAGTGAACCGTGAACTGTTGAGATGTACATGTACATTTTATATTTTTGATGTTTGCTTATTAAACTTTATTGTATTTTAAATAAACACCTTTGTTAAATATTGACTCATCCTATATCTATGTATAATTCAGACTTAATTTTGTGTGTTGGCTTTAATGAAACTTCAAAAGCATCTTATTTCAGAGTGATTAATCAAATAAAAGTATACATGTATTAGCTAGCTTAAGTGAAATCTCTCAAAAATTGTATTTCATCTAACCAAATAGGCATAGTTTAGTTTGAGTGGGAAAGAAAGTAATTGGTCTTTTAAATACTGTGCCTATTTCTAAAAGATCTGAAGTGGCTTTTATGCTGTGAAAATTAGTGTTTATGGAAGATAGTCGTAAATAATTTGGGAGTAAGTTTTAGTATGCAAAGGAGATATTTATGCTGAGTCACATTGAGTTAATTTTTGTGAGGTACAACAGCTGAAGGTAAAAATTGATGAAATGGTTTTGCTAAACATGAAAAACTGAGAATTGACTATATAAGTGAAAAAGAAACTTTAAAGTAAATGTGATGTTTTGATTTGTAAGCTTTATTTCTCCAGTAATTATTTTTCTTATGTAACATCACCTGATATTTAATTTTTGCTTATAGAAGTGTTTTATGGAAAAAGACCGTATAAGTAAACCCTTTAAGTGATTCTGTCTACAGCTGTAATAAAGTTGTTGCTGCTTTTGGTTGTGAAGCAGAGCTAAGAAAGAACCCCAAAATACCCTTTGAGTTCACTTTGTAGTTACAAGAATTGAAACCTTTAGAACAGATTTATTTTTGAATTATTTAGTGGTTCAACAATAGCTGTGTCTTTTTCCCTCGGTATTAATAAAAGGAGATGAGGGCTGACTTTAATGTATCTTGGGTATAACTATCATAAATAAAAGATTTCTAGTGACTCATGTTTGTGAATTAAAGTTAAATGTATATGTTTGCAGGAGCATTACACTTCCAAAGACTTAAGAGATTGTTCCCTGAAAAGATGAATAAAGTTCAGTATCTTAACAGTTTTTGTGCTCTAAACTTTTGTTCTGTAAGCTTTTTGATGTAAATATCACATTAGAAACTAAAAGCCTCTTATAAAATAGAATTATGAAAAGTTGCTCAAATATTGGCTTTTTTGTAAAAACCTTATTGTGTTAAATTTAGACTATTTGTAATGCAATACCAATAAAACTGGCTGCTTGGGTAGTTTTAATTACCAATTTAACCTTATTTCTGCTACTGTTGTGGCTTCTGAATTTCTCATTTTGGTTGCTGTCTCTGAACCAATAAAAATGATGAATATGATAAACATGTTATATTTATACAGCAGGAAGAAATATTAAAGGTAGCGTCTGCCTGAAATGGAGAACTGGTATATATTCCTTACCTCAAAGGACAGCTTTGATTGTTGCTTTAAAACAGGATTATTGAGATACAAAGTAGATAAATAAAACTGAGCTTAAAATTGTACTAGCACTAGGCTTCGTGATTGAATGTGGGCTTCTCTGTGGGTCCCAAGGGAAAAAGAAATGCAGTGTTTCTGCTCTGTTAAGAGAGCTCAGCTGTAAGGATACAGGACTACAGTACTATCCTCTTTTTATCAAAGATACTTGGTTTCCTTTCTGTAGTGGAAAACTGACACTGTACTGTTCTTTGATAGATGTGTTATAAAGCTGCTTGTCATCCTGTAGTTGAGTCGGGTCATACCTTGACTCCCTTGTACGTCTGTGTTTCAGTAGGTAACCTCCCAGGTATGGCAAGTTTGAAAAGGTAGCCAAATGAAAATTGTTGATAAATGAGATTTATCTGCTCATGGCTTGAGCTAATGTCTTTTAAAGCTCCATTCCAACAACAGCTCTTGATTTAATGTGTTTAGTTCAGGTTTGGTATTTACATGTATTTACCAATTATTGTATAGGACAATCTTACCCTTTAATTAAAACAGTACAATATAGAATTAGAAATATTTATTCAGAATATAAGAATGTTTGTAAAATATTATAAATGTCTCTGTATAAATAAATGGAGTTTTTTTTTTAAACAATTCTATATCAAATTACAGAGTAGCTATTTTACAGCAGCTAAAACTAAAGTCATCTGGGAACATTTAAAGCATGTAAATGAAGAATCCAAAAAAATTACAAGGTATAGTACAGTGTTAAGTAGCAACTTTAAAATGAGACTTTCAGTACAAACGGCAGAACAATACTGACAAATGCAAACTTTTAACAACTGACAGTACATTCAAGCAGGTTTTTCTAATTCAAGTGGTATAAAAAAGTAGCACATTTTCAAACAGGAAACTTAAATCTCATGCAAAGTAAGTCTCGACAAGCTAAAAACTGATAAGAAATAGGAAAGAAGTGAATATGTCTCTAACTTTGTATTAGGTTGAAACAAAAGCGGGTTATTAGGGGCTCTCACTTAGACTTGGCCATCCGGGTAAGAGCACTGTAAGTGGATCCTGTGAGTTCTACAAACAGAGCATTTCCCATGAGTTAATCTGGAAACAGTATGAAAGTGAATGGAAGAGAAAGCACTGCTTAAGCAGGGCATCAGCATGAATGGGTGAGGGGGATTACTGTATGCAGGCTGCTCTGTTCTGCCCAGCTAGTATTTCAGATGATTAGCAGAGGAATCACTGTGAAGAGATCAAGTGCTGCTTGTCAAGGATGTGGTTTCCAATAGCAGTTTGCGGTTTCTGGGCCCAAATGATTTTTTTGTCTTGTGCACACGAAAAATCAAGTAATGTGGTAGAATTAATCAAATACAACTTAACCAAAAAATAGTTATCTGCTTGTCAAACTGTCTTCCTCTACAGAAGCATTGGTAAATAAGAATATATATGATAAACCACTGTACCCTTTTCCACTTTTTATAGTTTAATAATAACCGAGCATTCAGTATTGCTGTGGTGAAAACAGCCAGCATTATATGAACTGATTGTTCCACTTCCAATTCTAAAGTTCTCTGCAGCAAAGGCATCCACACTGAATACGGAGAGTAACGTGTGTGTCAAACCAGGAGGTACTTCAGAAGGCTACAGCTGAGAGAAAACTTCAGCCTCACATATAAACACA
Source organism: Hydrochoerus hydrochaeris (assembly GCA_004027455.1). Lineage (NCBI taxonomy): Eukaryota > Metazoa > Chordata > Mammalia > Rodentia > Hydrochaeridae > Hydrochoerus > Hydrochoerus hydrochaeris. Next base: position 55,176 of record PVLA01007830.1, read on the forward strand.
AGGTTCAGCTACAGATATACCTCAAAAACAACTTTATGTAATGGTAATTTTTATTTTGTATCGCTATACCTGTTCTACAAACTAGAGTGAGTCTGCAAGCCTTAATCAAAGGTGGTGATTATATCATTTCTTGTCAAAATAGGCTATTCCATTGGATAAATAGAAAAATAACTGATTTCCCTAAATGACTGAAAGTGCTCTACAAAGCTATCACATACTGTAGAAAAAAATGTTACATATGCTTTCACTGCCCACCCCCACAAAAAGCTGGCAACCCTATGGCTACACCCTAATGAAGTTTAGTATAGAAATTCTGACTATCACAGAATTGCCTCACTTCTCAGCACTTTCTAACTGTAGCTCTAATTGCTGCATCTAGAAGTGGGTCAAAGCTGTAAGCTCAGCGTGAAGTTACAGGATGCATGCGACATACTCCCTTCTGCAGCTAATGTACAGCTTTATGGCGAAAAGAACACATTTAGGGGTCATGAATAGAATTTTGGATTTTCTTTTGTGTCTTGATGCCTTTTCTCATCACTTCATTAAAACATGAGCCTGATACTCTAAATTCTTGAGAGTTTTAAGGAAAAGGACCGAATGAAACAACTGCAGTGTCATTTTCATGGACCATAGGAAATTTAATTCACATCAGTGACAGAGGCAGCCCAACCTTTCCAGGTAAATATGGAGCATTTCTTTTTCCCCATATAAGGTTGTATCTGTATGCAGCTGGAACTAGAAAGGTTTCATAGTTTCTGGTTTTCCACAGAGTGGTGACATGCTCACTATCCTCACTGTAAGTGCTTTTAGGAAAAAGCCTCTAGGCTCTAACTTGGGACTGCCTTTCTGGAAGGGCACCAGGGCGCTAATTCAGAGTTCTCTGTAAAATACTGCTGCAGGCTCAGAGGAAGACTTAGAAGTCCCACATGCATCTGAAAGAATTAAGTACTGATTTTAATTGGCACTTAAATTTTTTATTAACCTAACATTCCAGTCTCAGGCAGCATGAATATTAACTAGACATGCTAGCCGATGAGTAAATATGAAACAGTTAACCACCTCCAGCAACAATGAAATATCTAGTACACATCTAGGCCGTGAGCATGACAAGGACAGTGTGGTAAATCTCAACTGTCTGATCCTATAAGTCTCAAGAAGGCATCTGTCTTGCTGCCTGTAAGTTTATGGCAGTTTTGGTAGCTGACACACATGGGGTTGGTCAGATCCAACTGGCTAGCTCACACACTGATGACACTCCAGCTGCGAATGGAAGTATTTTGTGCCTGTGATTTCTGCCCTAGTTGGTTTCATTAGCTTCAATTCAGCAATGGGAAATACATTCCAAGGGGAGTGTGAAACATCCCTTTGCTGAATGCTCATTTCTCTAGGAACCAAAGACTGAACAGAGATGACTGCTTAATGGGGGTGACTACCAAAGAAACTAGAGAAAACAATTTAAAATGAAATTTGGAATTAAAAGTCAAAGACTGTTTACCCCCAGAGGAGATGTCAGTGGAAATCAGCTCCTAGAGAATAATTCAGGTACAGCAACATTATACAAGAGGCAAAATTATGCAGGCACCTGATAGCATTTAATCAATGCAATTCTGTAGCTTCCATAGCACAACCAAGTGTCTGCTACTTCACCTTTTAATGAAGACTGTTTCTTAAGTATCTGAAAAATGAAACCAACTATTATATAGGTTTTTATGATACATATTAGTAAAAGTGACATTTTTGCCTGGGAAAGTTTTCAACTGGTCACCACACTAGTATTATGTCGAGCTATAAACTGACATGAAGGCCTGGTAGGGTGAATACTGCTAGGGCCCATGGTGGAAGAGCTGAGGCCTCTTCTCTTCTGGAGGAATTACAAAGCCTAAAACTGGGTTCTTTCATCTTACATGTAGCAGCAGAGAAACGAGGCAGAGGTCAGCAGGCAGGATTTTAATCCTGCTTCAGTCACACTTTTCAGGGCTGGTGAAAAGGGAAAGTATCCATTTGATGCTCGTTCACTTACAAGAGCAAAAGCCATGAACTTCCCAATCTGCCTAGGACAAGCTGGGAAAACTGAAAATCGTTTTCATCTCATAAACTTTGTCAGCATATACTTTATGGCGAAAACATTCCTCTTGGCAAAACACAGCTTTATGCAAAGGGTGAAAACTGACTTTAAAAATATGACTTACAGGAACTAAAGGAGAATGAAAACAATAACCAAAGTACCCAGAGGCTTACAGACTTACACCTTTTTTTTTCTTTGAGCTGATCTTTAGTGCTTGCCTCAAAAAGAAGGCAGCTTTCTAGGAGGTGGCTGGAATTCCTTTCCCTGTAGCACAGAGGCTGAGGAATTTTCTTGTGCTCTCTGAAAATAGACCAACTTGTGTACATATAGCTCATGGACAGAAAGATTTTCTTACAGTGACCTGTTTAGAACTACTTGTAGTTAACTGTGACATCAGAACCCATTTCTCATAGGGGACTTGGGTAGTGTTGGAACTATAGAAAAAAACAGCAAATGGTCCTATAATTTTATCAGCGTAGAAGTGGAAAACTGAAGAGATAAAGTGGTAAATGCTGGAGTAGAAAAGGGCTGATAATTTAAGGTGGAAGACCTCCAAGAACAAATTCAGGCACTTTGGTCCTGCCTAGCCCTGTTAATACTTCGGCTGAAATTGAACCTCTTAAGCAGAATAAGCTAATCACCACCATGTATCTGAAGGGAGAAAGCCTAACAGCAATCCCTTTCCCCTTCATGACAGTAGGAGCTCAGTGCCCAGCTGAGGTTCTTTAGTACTCAGGCAGGTGGGAGCAGTGTTGCAAAATATTCTCTCCTGTCTGACAGTGTGCACCTTCTTGCCTTTAAGGACAGAAGTAGGTCCAGACCTACGGTTGTACTCAGGGATGAGTTTTGATTAATCAGAGCAGCAATTATGTAGTGCCCTAGAGCTGAGGAAGTGCTAATCCTGCTGCTCTGTTCTTAAACCCCAACAGAATTTTAGTTGTATTTCATGTGTCATAATTCTCAGCTCTTAAGTCATGGCTATTAATCAGTCCATTGAGAAGGGAAAATCTCAGAATCAAGAGAGCTCCCTTCCTGGCCCTGCTTCTAAAATGAAAGGTTGAAGGGCATCTACTCTTGTGATACAGGACTGTTCATCACATCCCTGGTATCTCTACTTGGAACTGATGGGACAAAGCGCCATCCTAAGGCAGTGACGGTGAACATTTAGCGCTTTCAGTGATGACCTACTGCGGCACACCTGTCCTAGGTTTACCACCATTCTCTCAGAGTGTCTCGTAATGACACCTCTGTAGGACGGCCAAGAGTTGATAATGTGGGACTTCAAAACCCAAACCTCACTGGAACAAGCAAATAGGCAGTCCTAGATGCTAGAGACACATACAGATCTCTGTGTCAGTTTTCCCTGGGAGGAAGAGGAAGGAGAGAAACTGAAGATGCCAGAAGATTAGCCCACTATCTACAAAAAAAGCCAGTCAACTGGAAAATCATAAAAACAAATGCATTGGATCCCACTGCTACACAGGAAGGAGGAAAACAGTGACTGCTAAAAGCAGAAGTGAGACACTACTGAGCACAGTGCATAGGGCTTTGCTTACACTGTCCATGGGCCAGGAGAGAAAAACAGAGTCCTGTAGATAAAGCCCATAGTGTCACTCATTGCCAAGAAATGGGTGCATGGCACTCCATCAGTTGCTGACCTTTATCCCTCCTCTGTCTTCCCAAAAGGTCCTTGTTCTGGGGTCCTTCTTTCACTGGTCTGCTAGAATGTAGTTCCAGGGTCTAACTGGTGCCTGAGTGCTGATTAAAGTGAAGTTTCATTGGTGTGTGGTCTGGAGTTCTCCTCCTCTAGCAGAGCTATTCTTTGTTTGAGCATTCTCACTTGGGTCTCATGTCTTTCCACCATGGCCATCATCTGAGACTCCAACTTCTTCAGCTTGTTTTGATGCTTTTTCTTTGCTTTTTCATATGCAGCCACCAGGTTGCTATGCGGGAATGGAGGGGAATGAGAGTAAACAGTCATCCTAAATAGCATGTGACACATTGTCTTGTCTGCTGAGTAGCCACGTCTAGTCCCTGCTGCTCTAAAAAGAGCCCACTCTGCCTTTTGTGTATGCATTGAAAGCCAAGTGTTGAAAAGAAGCACAAAGCCAAGATACTGGCGCTCAGTGCTAGTCATCTGCCAGTGTCACAGTGATTGACTCAGCCCACTGCTGCAGGCTGTCATACAAACAGTTTTAGTAAGCTTTCACTAGGAATGAAACCAGCACCCAAAACTAGCTAAATCTAAAGAAAAATAGCTGAATTCCTGAAGTTGTTATTTTAAGTACAAACTATGATCCACTTGTTGCTCCAGAGCCACTGTCAGTTACAGGAATGTCACCATGAAATAACATTACTTGGCATCAGGATAAAGAGGCTGTCTCATTTGTTTAAAAAAATTTTTTTTTACTTTTCAGAAATTTTAATATAGTCAATTTCCACAAGTTTTTCAAATCATGTAGGTATATATGATGTCAAGTGAACCAAAGATGACCTTTGTTCCCAAAAAGACCTTAAATTTTCTGTAGTATCCGTGATACCCACCCTGAAAACCTTTTCATTTATAACAGACTCCTAATATAAATTTATTGGATTATAAAGTAAAACTAAGTCTTTAATGTCCAAAATCAAACACTACAAATATACTGTATGTCATTTTCTGAAGGCAGACGACCTTTTTATTTCTAACAAATCTGTAGGAAATTGAGTGTTCTTATACTTCAAAGTAACATGGTGATTGCAAAAGCAGATGTCAGAATTCAGCTATCTTCTATTAACCCAGACATTAGAGATTTGCAAAATTAAATAGTACTACTTTTCTAATTGTTTCTGGAAAATACTTTTTCATTAAGATGATATTTGTGTTATACATCTAGTGTATTTGGTTTTGGTAAATGAATAAAAACTTTTAACAAGTTTCTCAGTTTTAGTTTCTGATGTGAAAGACATCTAATTACAGGAACGAAAGCTCCTTGCAATAATCAGTTTTTACAAATGTAAAGAGGTCCTGAACCCCCAAAATTTTGAGACTGCTGTCTTAAAATAGTATAGTGTCCTGAAGTGTTCTACTGGATATTAAATGTTGATCAAATAACTGGTTTTGTAGCTAGTTATGTTTTGAAAACATTGACTTAAACACATTTTATTGTATGGTTTTCAGAGCCATCAAGAACAGCCTGCAGTAATCTGCTTTTTCCTAGTTTCTATTAGCCAAAGGACCCATCTTTACTGAGTGTTTCCGTGCGGCCTCCTGTGAGATGCTGCTCTGAGGAGGGGCAGGAGAGACACCCCATGTTCAGAGCTACTACCCAGCAGGCACACCAGACTCGCTGGTGCCTGTGGGTGATATCCATTCAAGCAGCACTGGGAGGAACTGGGCCTTTTTTTTTTTTTTTTTTTTTTTTTGTAGTACCAGGGGTTGAACTCATGACTTGCCAGGCAGGCACTTATGCCACTGAGCTAAATCCCCAGCCGGAGGAACTGGGCCTTTACCTGTTGGCACGCTTCAGATCATTGACGAACTCTGCAGACTGCTGGTGTCGGATTTCACTGCTCTTGGTGAGTCTTTCCAAGGCGCTCACAAGCTCTTGAACTCTGGCCTTCAGCTTCTTTTCTCTGTGTCAAGGGAAGAGCACGTGGCCATGAGTAGCTTGAGGTGACGGGAGGTGCCGCTCCCCTGGCATTTGTGGGAAGGAGGCAGGTATAGCTGCCAAATCAAAAAGCTATGAAAAAGGAGCTGGAGGGCTCCGAAGCAGCATAGCACCTGGTTTACATGGCGAGAATGAACACTGAGCCCTGCCTCCTCCAAGGCTGAGCTGAGCCTGTTCCTTGAGTAAGAGCCCTTCTGAGGTCTTAAGTATGTGTCACAAGGGAACAGGACAAGTACTTAAGCCCTTGACCATGAGTGCTGCTGGATTACAAACCCATTTCTGTCTGAACCACTCTGATTCAAGAACAGAAACCTGTCTGACTTGGGCTGCCTACCTTGGACAAATCCTCACCAGTTAAGCCAATAGACCCTACCTGGCAAAACATAAAAGGCAAAGAGGAAAGCAGAGTAGTAGAAATGATACTTCGTTCACAAAGAGTCTTGTTGCCTACTAAAGTACTTGAATTTTGTTTCTATTTTGATTTCTCCTGCTTTTGTCTGTGGCTCTTTTTTACAGAATCCAGGCTGACTGATGAGTCAGCAAAGGGCAGTTTCTGGAGCCTAGTTCCACAGACTTACTGCTTTCCTCTCCTTCCCACAAGACCCAGGCACAGCAACAATAATTAGCATCTTCCCTTATGTCACATGAATGATGTCAGCCTGCATCGTAACACACCTAACTTAGCGTGATCTCACTGTAAGTTGGTTTGGTTCTCCAATGGGTCCCCAGCACTGCACTCCAAACTAGTGCTGGTGGTAAGTACTTACTGCCTTGAAACCTACTGGGAAAACAGCATTTAAGGGAAGAAATAGCTCTGAAACACTGAATGTAGAGTGTAAATCACCTGATTAGTTCCTATGACAATCTGGTAATACTTAGAAAAATACTACCAAAGAATGGATACTTCCCCTGACTACGCAACTGGACTTTTAAGACTGCAGAAAAGACATGAACATAGGTTCCTACAGAGATTTCAGTTATCACTGGATTCTCTTCAGCCTTGGTTATAATAAAACTAAGAATGAAAAACAGCCCGGGGAAGTGTTAAGTTCATCCAGGTATATCCATGCTATAAAATGCCTGCCTGAGGAAGCCTCTGTAATGCAGATCGACATGTGGTGATGTGGATGGGTATCTCACAAGCTAAAAGAAAGGGTGAGTTCTAATACACATTATTTTGCAGAAACAATCGGAAATCTTGAGTGTGTTAACAATAAACTAGAAGGCTAAATACCAAACTCAACAATAGTTCATTCAGCGACTGCTCTCCTTTACCTCCTGTATTACTTGGAAGTTTTCCAATTCTGTGTCCTTTCTTTAATCCTTTCAGATGTGCAGTGGTTTGGACCATGTTCTCCCTTCTTGGCTTCTCTGGTTTAATCTCACATTTCTGACTGTATAGCAAATCAAGCTCTTTCAACCAACTACTGAAGGAGGGAACTGCAACACAAAACCCCAGCCTTCTTTTGCAAGACAGGATAGAGGTGGGAAGCTCTTCCAGGCCCTTGGTGCGCAGGCATTCCTCAGTGAGTGCCTCCCACCAGCCTGAGCTACCCAGGAAGGTTGGAGTTGGGGCAGTCTCGGCTGCCAGGGAGCCTCCCACTTCCTGAGGAATGCAGCAGCCAGCAGGCAGCCAAGCTGGTTGCACTTCCAACTGCAGTCGGAGAGTGGCAGTGTTTCCTAGCAGAAGTGAGAACATATTGCTGGATGGGGTTCCCTCCCTCCCAGGGGCTTCCTCAGCCTTCTCAGTGAGCAGCCAGCATGAGGCAATGCAAAGTGCACCAGAGCTGCTCCCCACCTTGTGGCTGGAAATAGAGCCATTCTACATTCAGTATTGCTCTGATTCCTCTTTCTTTCTAAATTGATTGTACAGAGAAAAAAGCAAACTGTGGAGAGAACTAAAAATGTAACTCATGAAATCCACAACAAAAAGCCACTCAAAGCAGAACCATCACATCACGCCCTGCATACAGGGAGAGCGTGGAAATCCCGGCCTTAACACAAAGGCCTTCCTTCCACTGCACCAGGCCCTCAGGGTGCCAGAGGGAGCTTTCCGGACCTGGCGAGCTCCAAAGGAAGAACAGAACTCGATAAAGATGGGACAGGATCTTAGATGCCTCCCAGTCCAGCCTGGACCACTGCAAGGAGCTCAGAGTACCTCCCCTACCGGAGCCGCCACCCCAAACTACTTGGGTCTAAGGATGGGAGAGTGGAGGACAAAGGCTGGCAAGAACTGACACTGATTTACTTACAAGTTGCAAAGACAAGGTCAAACTTGTTTTCAACTTGTTTTACTTGTTTTCATCTGACAGGCAGATTCCACATTAGAAGCTGTGACTTCAGAATCACCTGCCTCATGGCATCATCCACATGCTGTGAAGGAACAACATCCTCTGAGCTGTGTAGCTCAGTGAGAACACAGCCAACAGCCATGGCTGTCAGGCACTTGATGTGGCCATTCTGAATTGAGATGTGCTCTCAGTATAAAATGCACACTGGAGTTTAAGGCTTTAATACAAGGGTATAACACCTCGATGCCTTTGAAAATACTTTATTTTTTATAGTGCTGGTGACCCAACCCAGGGACGCACGGATGCCGGGCAAGCTCTCTACCACTACATTACATTCCTGGCCTGCGATATTTTATACTGGGTTAAATGTACTTGAGGGTGTGGGACAGCCTCAAGCATGTTAGGTAAACACTTCACCACTGAACTATACTCTTAGCCCTATTAATTTCACATTTAAAACAGTAAGTGTGGAATTTAGAAAACTTTAAATTATATATGTGACTTGCACTTGTGGCTCGAATTATGTTCCCAGTGGAGAGCAGTTGTCGAGCACTTGTTTAAAAGAGTATTATCAGGTTGTTTCCCTGGATCCTGATTCAGCAGGTTAGAGACTCAGAGACTGCAGTTCATGAGGTTCCCCAAGTGACTCATTAGCAGGCAAAAACTGGTAACCTGGTAAGGCGGGAGGGTTCTCCCCTGGGCTCTGAGGATGTGCTCCCTGAACCTAACAGTGTGTGCAGAACCACGTGCAGTGGCCCACTACAGTCCTAGTCCATCGCTCTCCTCTCTCTCACAGGATGACTTGGAAAAAGCTACCACAGCATGCCAATCCAGGTGACTCCAAAGCCTCAACTAGTCACGGCCTATGTTTCTACTAGTTTCTAATTCAGATGTACTTGAGCTTCAGTTAGAAAGGATGTATGCAGTTGTGGGCCTACACAGGCCAAAATGACCATTTTCTTAGGCATCATCCAGATAGAGAGCAAAAATGAGAATTCTGTATGTCCATTTCCCCTCCTGCTGCAGTGCATTCATACAGCACTTTCTAGAGTGCCCAGCACTGTGCAGTCCCTTCCTTCCTTGTTCTCTTCCCAGGAGGTGTAGGCACTCATAAATTTCAACCTGTACCATCAAGCAAAACAAAACAATCTGGGTTATAATGAAGCCTTGAGAACCCAGCCTCCCAGTGAACACATGCACTCCAGTTATGGCTCCCCAAGCCCAGTGCCTTTGCCAACAGAGATCACAAAAGAGCCCATGAATCTTCCACAACCGCGCGGCCAGGAAGGTATTTATTTTGTCATTGAAACAGGTTCAAGCAGTGGAGTATCCACAGGGATGTGGGAGGTTTTGTGTGATATGATAAATCAAAGAGGCCTGTCAGTAAGGTGTGTGGCAGATGCCCAAGCAGCACCCGGAAGCACTGAGTGTTGAAACCCTGGCAGCTGGGATGTGTGGCTTCGTGAACAAGCACTAAGGAGACTGGGTCCTCCTCCAGTGATCAGGCGATGGGGTGGTACATGAAGACTGGAGAAAGTCACCGGGGTAGGTGCCCAGGCCTGATGAGATGCTGTGCACCTCCTCAGCCAGCCAGGAAACCTTTCAGGGGTGCTGTAATCAGACCAAACCGCAGGGAGTTGTGGCCACGCAGCCACAAGGCTGGGATTTCTTAGAGACTGCTAATTATGTGGCGTTATAACAGCGAAAATTGTCTACACATGTGATTCCTCTCCCTGCCACTCACTCTTCAACCCCTCCAACCTGGCTTGTGCTCTGTGGACATGGCTTGGTCAGGTCACCAGTGAGCACGCTTCTCTAGCCAGCAGTCCCTCTGCCCAGCAATGGCAAGGCTGTCCAACCTGCCCCCCTGACCTGCTCTGACAATGACTGTGAGGCCTGCAGCGTGTGGATCTTACTCTCCTCCTACTGTGGTCATCTACTCTCTGCTCTCTTCACACCTACTTCAGATGGTGGGAGTTACATACGCATTTGGGCCTGAATGATATTTTACTTTTAATTCTGTCCACTTAAATTTAGTTTCCTACATGCTAAAAAGTCCAAATCCTTATCCCTAGACCTGTCTTCAGAGCTGTGGCCTTGTGAGACACCTCCGCGTTAACAGCCATCTTCAGTTTAGCACGACGAGAGCGGGACTTTCGAAATTTCCACCAAATCCATTCTTTTCTGTGTCAGCAAAAGGCAACACTTGTCTGGTTCCTAACACTGTCTTGGGGTGCTCCCTCACCCCCATGCCTTCCCCACATCTTGCTGTGCCTGCTCCTGCCACCAGGCTTGAAGTTGCTTCCTTTTTCACTTGGGTCACAGTGACAGCCCAACTGGCTTCTCTGTGTCTACTTTTGCCCCTTCTGTCCTGGTTTCCTATAGTGGCCTGGTGATGCTGCAAAGAGGATGACTCAGATCATGCTACTGCCCTCCAGGGCCTTCCATTCGCACTTGCAATCCTGTCTGCAGCCTCACCTCCACTCACTCCTGCTTCTTGGAATGGCCTCCAATTCTCTCTGCTGCTTTTCCTTTCCTCTCAGCTTACTTTGATCACTGTCTACACAGATGTCCCACATCACAGTGTCTTGTCATTTTTCCTTCATGTTATTCACTATGAATTGCATTTACTTCTTAAAATTTTCACAGTGACTATCTCCCTTCCATTTCCTTTATGGTAGGCATCACAAGCTATGACTCCTTACTTTTCAGACTACCCTGGGGGCAGATAGCAGCTATCGCTAAGCTCTTCACAAGGTAACATTCTTGTAATTTAAGTCTCAGAACCACCTTCAATTACTATGGCCATAGCGTATTTTGCAGTATTAGAGAAAACAATCCTAAAATCTATCTAGAACCAGAAGAGACCTAGAGTAGCAAAGGCAATTCTGGGCAACAAAGACAAGACAGGGGGCATCTCAATCCCTGACTTGAAATTATACTATAAAGCTGCTATGATAAAAACTGTGGTACTGGAAAAAAAAAGGCTGGAAGACCAATGGAACAGATTAGAAGATGCAGAAATAACTCCAGACACATTAAGCCACCTTATCTTTGACAAAAGTGTTAAACGCTTTCACTGGAAAAAAGACAGTCTCTTTAATAAATGGTGCTGGAAAAACTGGCTCTCTAAATAAAGACTAAAACTAGACCCATGTCTATCATCATGCAGTAAACTACAGTCAAAATGGATCAGAGATCTGAATATTAAAACAGAAATGCTAAGCCTACTGGAAGAAAAGTTAGGTAGAAATCATAAAGACATAGGTATTGGGAGAGAGTTCATGAACAAAACCCAAATTCCATGGGAAATACTTCAAAGAATCAACAACTGGGATCTCACCCTATTGAAAAGCTTTTGCACAGTGAGAGAAACCAACAGAGAAAATGTTTACCAGCTACATCTCAGACAAAAGATTACGATCGAGAACATATAAATTTTAAAAAATCAGTACTTCCAGATTGAAAGACCCAATCCAAAAATGGGCATCTGAGATGAATATACACTTCTCAGATGAAGAAATTGCAAACAGCAAATAAACTTCTAAAAAATGTTTAGCAACATTGGTCCTGTGAGAGATGCAAAAAGATGTAGTATTTTTATATAGTGGAGAACAACTCAGTCATAAAGAAGGATAAACTGGAGACTTTTATAGGTAAATGGCTGCAACTTGAGACCATACTCATACATAAAATAAATAAGTCACACATGTAACCACTGTATTGTATCACCAGTGAGAAGCTGAAAGAAAATAGCTTCACTCACACACACACACACACACACACACACCAGTTAAGATAGTTATACTACAGATTTCTCTGAATTCGCTGAAGAGAAACATGTGTGCTGGTGTTGTTCGGACAATTGAATACAGATGTCTTGTGCACTGGGTGAATGACCTGCAGATGACAATGCGTAATATATGTACCACTGTTGCCCCTGACATGTTTTGAAATTTTGTTTTAGTTTTTCTTTTCTTCCTTTTTTTCTATTTGAAATAAAATGGATTTGAAAACACAAAAGTAAATAAAAGCTCACAAAAGCAAAAAAAAAAAAAACAAAAAAAAAACACCAACAACAAAATATTATGGTCATTTTCCAGATGAGGAACTGGAGGTGCAGTTAAGAGACTTCCCACAATCAGGAGCTGCAGCGTGGGGTTCCCATGGCTGAGTCTGTCTGCAGAGCCTGGTGCTGAAGTACCTAGCTGAAGTGTCTTGTGACTTATAAAGGGAGCAGAAGAGCATGAGATACGATCTCTGGTTAGGCGCACAGGACTGTGGAGCCAGTCAATGTCTCAAGATAATGATGCTCTGCAGCTATTACACTGGAGTGGGGCTGTATTTTGTCAGCAGCAGCAGCAAGCCTGTGCTAAGAATTGGACACTTTTCAACCAGGAAATGCATCTCACAGCTGCCTCTGCCCAGGTCTGCTGTGTGCTGATGCTCCCCGCCACTCTGTCTTGCTGGAGTCCCAGGAGAGGCCGCCTTTTCTCTGAATTTCGCAACACTGAGGCAATGACAGAAAGAAACCTCAGCTGCTCCAACAATACCCGCCTCAGCCCTGTGGGTGAACCTCAGTCTTTACAGCTTTTGAGGCGCCCTGGCTGGAGCTCAGCAAGCTATTTCCGTGAAAGTGAAGCCAAAAGTACATTCTGTATTCATTAATGTCCTGCAGACCCTCATGCATTTATGGAATTCCAGGCACAACTTCTATGGCTTGATTTCTATTATAAATCAGCTGAATATGAAGAATCATCAAGTGCAAGTTTAATAAAAAGCACCTCTTAAAATAATGATCTTCCTAATAAAATGGTGAAGATTTGGCTGCTAGTTTGCTCAAAGGGCCACCCTCTGTAAGAGCACCCCACCCAGTACACTTCATCCCACCCATTTTGTGGCTCAAAACTGTATTCATACTTAGTTGTTAAAAAAAATTTTTTTTCACTCAAAAATGTCCATATTGGTTCCCACAGGTGTGCAGATTCAAGAAGTGGGCAGGTGAGTTTTGCAGTGCAGACATGGAGTTCTGAGGCATTTTTGCTGGTTTGCTCTGAGGTGCTGCACACAGCCGGCAGCTCTGCAGCCTCTGCTGGGCAGTCAGCGCCTCTGGTACTCAGAAAGCACTGACAGGTGATGAGAGGCCCATAGGTGAGAAAGGCGAGGATAAAGCGCAGGCCCTGCTCTTGGAAAGAGAAACTGTCCGGTGTGACTATGACTACGAATTAGGTGTAGGGGCAGTACCCAAACCATGGGCTAGAAAGCTACATGTGGGACCTATGGGTGATCCCAACAGCACTGACTGTCACCATGCAATGGTGGTCACCCTGAAGGTGTTTATGCAGAGCATCCCAATCAAGATAGACACGAAGGTGTTTTGGTGGCAGCACACATGGAGAGACCAGTAGCAGAATGTCCCATCAGGACACTGAGTCCTGATTTGCAGAGGGCCAAACCTGAGAGAAGTTGGTACAAATGGAGAAGAATGAAAGAGGTTTTAAGAGAAGAAACACTATGGCTTACAAGTCAGTATCATGAATTGAGAGAGCTGAATTCTTCATATGTAGAGTATGTGGGGATTCTGTGGGAAAGGCCACTTCCACACAGCTGGAAGAAACGTCAGCAGAGTTGCAGTCACGCTTTTGGCTGAGTGAACCAAGCAGTCTGACCAAGCAATGTGAAGCTTGGAGTGACTGGAAGTGAGGGAGGTTCCCATTGCTGGCTCTGAGGAAGGAGGACGCCTCCAGGAGCTGAGAGGTCCCTGGCATCGGGCAGCCTGGAGAAGGGGACCTGAGCTCTCTGGCCACAGGGGACAGCTCGCTTTCACGGGGCAGGCTCGGCTCAGAAACAGATCCTCCCTTAGGTTCCCTGGGTGAGTGCCCAGCACACAGCAAAGGGACACCTGCACCATAGCCTTGCCAGGCTCCAAGCAGAAAGGCCAGCTGTGCTGTCTGACGCACAGGCCCTGGGGCTAATAAGTGGGTGTTATTTGTAGTCACTTTTGTAATTCAGGATCCTTATAAAGGGAAGAACGTGAGATGGACTGAGAAGGTTTCTCGGCAACAGAAAACCATTTACAGGGCAGCCATTCTGGTGCTTCTTATAAGGTTAAGTTCTGACCCTGAATGATTTCCCCCATTCGGTGGATCATTCTCACATGAATATAGATGTGCTCTAATGTCTCTGTTCTAAAAACCAAACAAAATACAGTTCCTGGAGAGTCCTATCATCTGCACAGCAAGTCTTCTCTAATCAGCTCCCTTCACTTCCGGCCTTTCCCTACTGCAAAGTGAAATAAGCTGGCAGGACTCTTTTTGGCTTTCCTGTGTTCCCTGTTAGTAAAAGCTTCCAATTCTGTCCCCCGGAGTCCCACTGTCTGGAGTGACCTGTACAGTGGTGGAAGCCCAGGGGCTGGAAATACAGGGGTGTTTTCCTGTTCTGTCTCCTTGAATCCTGACACTTTGCCTTGTGTATCTGTCCCTTCCTGTGAGGCATCTGCAGCGCCCTTTTCTGTCCATGCCGCGTCCTAGTCCATCCAAGCCTTGTGACAATTGCTTCTCCAGGAAAAGGACGCCGCATGTGGGAATTGGGCACGGGGATCTTGAAATGTTTTTTACTGATAATTTTAATTTGTGTAGTTCACATATGTATGTTTTTATGTAATGCTCAATATGGAGTCGAGGGTGGAGACTCCAGGGGGGTTGCTGGAGGCCCTCTAGATAACCCCTTTGTGAGGACTGATTGTGGGGTTTTGCCTTCTGTGAATAATGTGAGAGAAGTGAAAGAGCTCATGGAGGAGGATTTACAAAATTCCTGTGAGACAACTACCCTGAGACACTGAACAGGCAGCCAGAGACGGGCAACTAGGACCCATATGTTACGCCACCGGCCGCCTAAGACAGGCACAGGACCAATTGCTGTCCTGCAGGCCCATGATGGGTAAGGCCTGGTTGGGTACATGTGAAGAGTCCTTGACCTAAGACAGGCGCTGTCCTTGCAGGGACTGCCACTCCCATAAATGATAAGGAAAGCAATGTAGGGAGCGGCCTAATAATCTCACACATCTCTTCCTCCTGCGGGCATCCGGGTACATCGGATTGCATTTCCCGGACTGACTAAATGTCAAGATTAAAATGTTAATTGATACCTATTGCCCTGAACCTGGGGCGCCTTCGGCTTGGAGTTGAGGTCAATTAACACCTATTGTTTGGGATTGTCCCTGCCTGGCCCTGGGCCTGGGGCGTTTCCTGCTTGGGGCTGGGGGTTGTTGCCAGGGTTGGCAAATATATATTCCAGCTTCTAAAAAATAAAGGCGGATTCAGATTCACTCACAGACTGGTGTGCAGTGTTTTCTGTCTCTCAACCGCCGACTCCCTGACCACCTTTGGGAAACCCTAGCCCTGCCGCAGCTGGACTCCGGCAGGCATCTTCACTCCAATTCACATCTAGGCCTCTCAGATCTGGTCTCTTGCAGTCACACTGATCAATCGGAAACCACATGCCCTTGACAGCCTCTTTATGGGGATCTCACATGCAGCCTTCTCTCTGAGCAGCAGTGGCTCCTTAAGCTTGTGAGCCATGAGGGAGAGAAAAGACAGCGTGCAGGATCCTCCTCTCTGGATGAGTTGGGTGGATCCTATCACTGGACAGAGTGGCTGGGCTGCCTCAATTGTTAATGCAGACAGACTCAGGTGGTAAAGCCCAATTCTCCAAAGGGCTGGGCAGGGCCCCTGGTGGGTGTGAGACTGAATGACTACAACACCTCCTGGGAGGGCAGGGGGCATGGTGCTAGAGCTCCTTCAGGGGCGGGTCTGTAAGAGCTGAGTGTTGCCCGTCCTGGGCCACAGGAGAGGGGAACCGAGTGTGTTCCTACTCCCCATTTCTCAGCTTTCTTCCTTCCGGTCTGCCTCCCCACAGCACTTCCCTTGACCTCAGCACTGAGAAACAGACTCATCACAGTGGCACACCATGAAATGCAGGGCAGAGTCCTAGAGTGAGCCTGCAAGGATGGCTCAACTCACTCCTCTGCAAGCAAAACCAACTCTGTGCACATGTGTGGGGTACAGGGGCACCGCGGAGAAAGTGGTCTCCATTTCCCAATTGTGTGACCTCATGTCCAAGACTACAAACCTGGACACCCAGATGGAGTTTTATGGCTGTATGGGCACGGCTGTAAATGTTCACGAAGTGGAGGGAACAAAATCAGACCAGATGGGAGTTATATACTAAATGGGAAACTGCACGGATTTTTGGTTTTGTTCCAAAAAAGCAGCAAGTGAGAAGATACACCAAGAATTTCAACATTAGATAACAAGGGCCCAGCTAAGGCCGAAGCCCAGCAAGGTCAGGAGACACTGTGTTGGCACAGGCAATAACCCAGAAATGGGGGCTGAAGTGTCACAGGACACCTTCCTCAGAATAGCTGGTTTTCATAAAAGGACTGCTGCTTAGCTTCATCTTCATTTTTCCTGCACCTGCTCTTTTCAGTTACATCTGGGTCCCACAGCTTTGGTGTCCTTTTCAAGGGAGGGATTCTTCCCCCCTTGAAAATGCTGCTACGATTCTCCTAAGTTGCCTCAGCTACTGGCCTGGGAGATAATCAGTACCATCAAAGGTGTTTCTTTGCATTTTCGTTTTAAGAAGAAAAAAACACCCCCAAACCTCAGCCCCCAGAGTCTGTAGTATATACCCTTACGAAAAGATTATTCCGATTTCTAAGCTATATTTACAGCATAATGTTATTTTTCCTTTTCTTCTCTCTCTGGGGATTCTTTTCTGACTCCACATATCTGGATTTTGATTAGAAATCCATGCTAACCAACTTAAGGCTGCTTATTGGAAATCCATTGTGACTGAAAGAATAAATGAAATCTCTTTATGTTTAGTCAGCACAACCTGCATTCTATGTGTGCCAGCAAAGTCTCCTGAAGCTTGGGGAATTTGAAAAATTTAGGGTTTTAGCTTACACATGCAATATCCAAATGGCTCCCCACTGGAACCAGAGAGGGAGTTTTCATCCCAGGTCTCTGGCACAGATGAGTCACTGGACTCGTTCATGGCATTTTCCTGTGCTGCTTCTGTCTTCCCACCCTGCGCAGAGGGATTACAATTTAACCACACGGCCAGCAGTGCTGGCACAGAAAAAGCAGCACGATTACAAGTTGGAAGGAAAATCAAAAAATGAGAGTGAGTAAATCATGAAGGTAGTGAATTCTGTTTGCCACAAGGCAGCCTGCAATCCATGGTCTACTGGGATGCCTTGCTATAAAATAAACAGCCCTGGCCAGACCAAGTTAGCTGCTAGAGTACACCAGAGCCTTCCCCTCCCACCCCAAATCCCCAGAAGTGATGAGGAAAGTAGAACCTCCCCGAGCATCTTAGAAGGCAGGGAGCACTCTTTGAGGACTAGAAACCATGAACAATTATGAAAAATGAAAGGCAGATGTTTTATTCTTTCTGAAAGGGGAAACAACAACTCTGAAAGCACACAGATAAAAGCCACTGCCACAGGAAGGAAGGGGTTCAGAGGTTCTCCAGCGAGAGGTGCAGCCTGGCGGAGCAGGAGGGGGCCAGATGCTGGGTCAGACACAGAGACGGGACAGTGGTCAGCAGCCAGAAGGAAGAAACCCCCCCCCAAAGAAGCTTCAGACACACCAGCCAGCAGCATTTCTTGAGACCCAGCTCCAAGAGTTGGGGGGAGCCCATGAGAAATACAATCTTCAAAAACAACCCCCCAGGGACTTTGAAACAGAGAAACCAGAGCAGAGGTTACAGAAAGCCAACACTTGAGAGAGTTACAAAACTCAACACAGAAAGAACTTATTCATGAGGAATCTGAGTTATTATGGCAAATAAAATGATACTTAAGAACAAGTATAATATCCTTTTAAAAAATCATCTCTTCATGAAAAATAAAAAAAAAACAAGCCAAACATGGTGGCAACACACCTAAAATCCCAACTACGTGTGGGGATGAGGCAGGAGGACCATAAGTTGGAGGCCAACCTGGGCAACTGAGTGTGACCCTATTTCAAAGAATAAAATAAAAAAGACTGGAGATATAGGTCAATGGCAGAGGGCCCCAAATCACTCCCATGGTGGAGGGGCAGGGAGAGGTAGAGGAAGGGAGGAGAGAGACAAACAGAAACATTGGCCTAAACACCACAGATTTAATAACCACAGATTAAACCCATGAGCTGGAAACCAGAGCTGAAGACCAATCTCCACAAAATGCTACCATGACTGTGTAGCGATTAAAAATTATATAAATAGAATTAGTCCCTCAAACTGCAGCTTTCTTACAGACTAGGCAATAGCTGCATGCAGCTGAGTGCTTGAAATGTTGGCTGTTCTCTACATGGTACCAAATGTAGGTGCAAAAATGCATCAAGTTGAAACATTTTGGACATGTAGGTTAAATATGTTAAGATGAACCTGACCTGCTTCTGCCCTTCCTCTTTCTTCATATGGTGAAGGAGGGAGTTCACTGGACGTTAAAGTAGGTTCAGTGACTTGCTTAAGGCCAAACAGTGAGCAAGCGAGCCAGATACATTTGAGCCCACGTGCCTGACTCTAGAGTCCAGGTGTGTGACAGGCCAGGACCACCGGGACTTTGAAGTAGCTGCCAGACAGGAAACAGGAGGGAGCTCTGCCCAGGGGAGGACAGGGAATGGAAGCAGTGGTTACTGGACAGAGCACTGACCGCCCCCTGTGCTGCAGAGGTGCACAGCACGCCAGCTCAGACCCATCGGAGTAACCAAGAACACAAGCTCTGCCCTGGCCAGAGGCCAGCCCTGTCAAACCCACAAACAATGAGCAAAGTCCTTGGGGCCTTTATGAAAGTAAAATGCCTCCACTGCCTGGGTGCTTGTCTCTGGAGGCTGCCCTCTCTGCCTGGACATAGCCACTCCTGCTGTGCCTGTTTCTCTCCCATGAGAAGCTAACAGGAGCACTGAAGCTGGCCCAGTTCAGTTTCCTGTGTTTGTGAACAGCCCACAACAGGTGGTGATGGTGGTGCATCTTACTCTTCTATTAGAGGGTGCTGGACAAAGGAGCAACAGAGTGTGGGAAGAAAGGCAGAGTTACATGAACTGGCACTCATTTCTCATTGCAAAAGAAGAGAAATAATGTAGAAGAAACACTGAGGTAGCAAGGCCATTTCACGGAGCTGAGGAAATTTAAAAAGGGCCACATGCTAAAGGGACCCAACCGGTTCTGCCCATGAGTCTCAAGGCAAGGGTGGTTGCTTTTATCTCACCATGTGCCTTATCCCAAAGCTTCTAGCCAAAGCCGCAGAACAGAAAAGGAAAGGAAGAGATACTTCTTTGCACAGGGACTGACTCCCTGTATGCCTCCCTCCCACACCCTGCCCCTCTCCTGTCAGAAAGCCAGGCACCAGCAGGCCTTCTCCAGGATGAGCCGGAGGAGGTCCTCACAGCAGGCCTAGGTGCGGCACAGGCCGCGGCAGGAGCAGGGGGTAGTGCGGCCTCGCTCCGGGTAAACCTGTGCTTACCTGCGGACAGCACCGGCCAGCTCAGCTGCCAGCTCACTCTCGCTGCACGGCGTCCTCAGTTCCGCCAAGGACAGAGCTGGGGAGGTGGCATCAGCACACTCCTGAGGTGACAAACACATTTTTATTAGACCAGAAGCCAAGTCGGAGCTGCTAGAAACTCTGGTTTCTTTGATGAAGAGCATTTTGGCTGCACAGCAGGTGGCGGTAGCAGTGTCTGGCTGGGTGGCACCCTCAGGTCAGGCCAAGGGGAATCCTGGTAACAGACCAAAGACCATCTCCTCCCCTTGTCTCAGTGATCCAGCGACCTTCACAGGCCACCCCACGGTGTTGATGACAAGCCCTAGGGATGCACTGGCCCAAGCCCACCACAGGCATTCACTCAGTCATTATGGGAGGCTCTGAGACAGACACCTCTGTTGTCCCCATTTCTCCAAGGAGTAAACTGAGGCACAGAGATTAGTTAAGCTTCTCAGTTACCAGTGAGGAAATGGGGGATGCAGCACTCAAAACCAGGCTGTCTGGTCCCGGTCAGTCTCTCCAATGGTGAAATTCATACGAATGCCCTGTTGCCCTGTCCTACTATCTGAGAAGAGAGCCCATCTTCTCTACACCTGGGAGCTTCACTGGGTCCTGTACAAGGGAGAAAACTCAGAAAAGGAGGAGGCAAACAGAAGCCCCATTCATCACAGGAACCCTGGCAATCTACCATCTTCCAGGCCTTGGGATAAAAATCCGTGGGCTGCTGCAGGGGACATAGAATCCCATCATGATTGGCTGACAGTGTGAGACAGTGTGAGACATCCAGATGACAGAAGCCACATGGACTTCCTCAGCCCCTCTCCCTCAGCTACCTCCCTAGGCCTCCTGAACAGCACAGGGACCGACACCTCAACACGGTGCCCTCTGCCCAGGCTCCCTGCCTCTCTTGACTGCTTCCTCTCTATCCAGAAGTCCTCACAGACCCCCGCACCACCTGCAAATGGGATTCCACCCCCAGTTCCACTCCACTGAAGTAAGCATTTCCTAATGTCCCTGAAGCTGGGCCCGCCTCCCTCACAGTGTCTTCCTCATGGTGCCTCCTGCTGAATGCTTGTGGCAATGTCTGCCATGTACAGATGGATGAGAACTGCAGAACCCTAGTGAAATTTGGACAGGATTGAGGACCAGCTGTGTTGGCAGGAGGCAAGTTTTGAAGCAAGCAGGAATACTCACCCAATGTTCTAGACCCATGTGTGGCCCCTTCACCTGTTTACATATGGCCATAGACCAAGAATGGCTTTTCTGTTTTAAAATCATGAAAAAAATCAAAAGAGGAATATTTTGTAAAAGGCAAAAAGTGCATGAAATTGAAACTTCAGTGTCCATCAATCATTAGGAGTCAGCCACACCTGCCAGCACCTCTGTGGTCTCTGGTTTGCACCATACAGTTGCTTGGGCAAGAGGAGAAGTCGTAGCAGCTTGGACAACCTGCAAATCCTAAGATATTTACTATCCGGTCCTCTCCAGAAGTTTGCCGTTCCCTGCTCTAGATCATCTGCCTCATCTCCAACAACAACAAAACACCTACTGGGCCAGGTGTGGTGGTGCATCCCTACAATCCCAGCACTTCGGAAGCTGAGGCAGGAGGATCACTGTGAGGTCAGGCCAGCATGGGCTATCTAGTCAGTTCAAGGACAGCCTGAACTACACAGCAAGACTCATCTTAAACAACAAAGGAACAAAAAAAACCCTAGTGGATAGTCAAGATCTTACTGAAATAGAAAATGGATCTGATGTTTGAAAGACAAGGAAATCAGCTTATTCTCTTTAATTTCCTAACTTGAACAGCAGTAGGTACTCTTATAAAGCTTCTTACTGTAATGTTAAAAAATTGTCTGGCCTTTTCTGTCAGAGAAGTTTCTTACTCTGAAGCCACTGCGCAAAACAGTGCTTCCCCAGGTCTAATAAATACCAAGAACTGGGAGAAAATGTTCAGTTCCTGGGCTTCTGGGGAGAACCTGGCCAGTCACTCCCACCACACCCGAAGAACACACACAGGGACACTGGGGCTCTGTCTTGCAGGCTCTGTGGCTAACGGACTGGTGACTGACTCCAAAGGTTATGCAAAGGGCTGGAGTATGTTTGCAAGGAAGAGAAATGTGAGCTTTCTGAGCCCAGGTGGGCTGCTGTCCCCACCCCAGGAGACTCCCAAGCACTGCACACTGGCCACAGCGACTTCCAGAGCCAAACTATACTGCATTTGCTCCCTGCTGAAAATCCTTCCATGACTCCTTGCTGGCCCTGGAGTAACACAGTCGACTGATGCCTCTGGGCCCCTTCAGCCCTCCTCTGTCCTCACGCTCCACCCTGCCTTCGACAGGCTGGCTCCCCTCTGCACTGGGCAGTTTAGAAGCTTTTCTCTTCCAAAAAAACCTGTCCTAAATCTCTAAATCTGGATTCTGAGTTTGGTCTGGAATCCACCGTATCATTATACAGGTGGATCCTAACGCTCAGGACACTGTTACTGCATTCTGAGAATTGTATGCCCAAAGCCTCCCATGCAGAAAGTTAAGCCGGAGGGTGCAGTCTGGTCTCCCATGAAGCTCTGGGTCCTGGTGTGATGAGAGTGTCAGAACACGCTCCTCAGAGGAACAGGTGCATGCAAAGCAGAGGCCCCTGAACAGTCTGCTGCCTATGAGCAATGGATTCTAACTTCCCAGGTGCCCTGAGACACGGAGGTGGGAAAGACACAGCTGCAGCCATTTGTGAAGATTATGTCAGAGTTCTTGGCTATTTAGGGAGGGACAGTTCATACCACACAACACCAGCACTGTTCCTTCCCTCCCAAGCACACAGCTCTCCTGGACACTTCCTTGTCTGTCCATGGACTTCTAGCAGCCATTTATGATGTCAGCACATACCCATGAGTTCTGGGTCTGAAACAAATTGGGCTCGGGAGAAGCTGGTACTACCAGGAGAAAATGCAATACACAATACCGAGCACTCCAAGAAGAAGAAGGTAACTCTCAGAGTTCAGAGCTTTTCTTCCTTCCAGTGTGACATTTGGAAGACATAAAACGACAGAATAAGCTTAGATTCTAGAAAAAAGACCTGGGGGCTGATGGGACCCAAAATGATGTCAGCTGCTGCTGGGCAAGGACATCTGCTTGGGAATCTGAGCCTGCCTTCCTCCGCAGCCTCAGGGGCCCTGCTGACCCCTTTGAGGTTGAAAGCCAGCAGGAGAGCAGAAGCAGTGCAGCGGAGAGAGTGAACCTCGGAGGCAGAGGCAGTACAAGTGTGAGATGCTGCTTTTTAAACAGCTAGGAGGCCCTAACTCCTTTGGGGTCTCGTTTTCCTTCCTCAAGGACTTATATATTCTTCTCTCACAGATGGGGGGGTGCGTAAGAGAGATGGATAATAAATCAAAGTATCAGTGATAGCTACTGGGTGGAAGGAGGGGATCAGAAGCAGGAGGAAATCAGAGCATGGATAACTGCAGATGAGGCTGATGCCAGAGGAGTTTGGTTCAGTTTTGAATGCAGGTTTGGTTTCTTTACACTCAGGTGTCATCTCGGATACCCAGGAATGACCCATGCACACAAGGAAACTGTAGCCGCAGGGTGGTGTGGTGTGGCTGGTGGCGAGTGAGCATAAGGGCAGCTGAGTGCAGGCTGTTCCCATCTGCCCTGCCCTACCTTGCCAGGTTTGTCTTTGCTGCCGCTGCTGGTGGAGCTGAGGGAGCGCATCTGCTGCTCCTTCTGCTCCTCCACCTCAGACTTGAGGTGTTCGATGTGTACCAGGTAGGCCTGCTCCTGCGCCTCCCTCGTGCTCAGCTTCAGCTCCAGGGCCTTCTTCTCCTTCTCCAGGAGGTACAGCTGCGCCTTCAGCTCTGCCATCTCCTCCTGCAAGGCAGACCACACAGAGCACATAAGCACTGCAGTTTGCGGCACAGCTGGCCACGCCAGTGGCCAGTGAGGGAAAAGGGACCCAGCTAGGCCCTGTAGTCTGGATGGAGGTGTCAGTCTGAAGCCAGGAGTGAGAGGACTGTGAGAAGACGGTGGCTGTTCCCACACAGGTGAAACACAGATGTGAGGACAAATCCATGCGTTTTTCATTCTAGGAACAGCACCGAGATAAACAGGTAAAAGTTATAGGCAATCAGTCTGGCCCAATCTCAGGAAAGCCTTTCTCACAGCTGTTAGGGCCTCAGATGGGTACATGCATCTTGTGGAAACCTGATCTCAGGCATGTAGAGGATGAGTTCAACAACCTGGCACTGCAAAGGATCCTCTGAGCCCAGAGGTCTGGGTTTCACTGGGTCCCCACCAATTCCCATGCAATTTCCACAGCTCCAAGTGACATTTTTTTCATTAGTGTATATTAATTATACAGAACAATGGGTTTCATTTTGGCATAGTCATACATATATGCATATAACATCCTTTGATGTCTACTACCATTACTCTCTTTGTCTGCCCCCTCCCCTTCCTTTTCTCTTAGTCTCTCTTTACTTAGATGCCAACCTTTTTCACCTAGGAGTCTATAAAAAAGAGGAGACATGTGATTCTTGTCACAGTCTGGGTTATTTTGCTTAACCTGTGGCTCCACTCATTTTCCTGCAAGTGACAAGATTTCATTCTTCTTCTTGGCTGAATAATACTCCACTGTGCATGCCTACTGCATGGAACTAAGTTACAATAAATGTGGGCACACAGTTATCACTGTACTACGCTGACTTACATGCTTTTGGGTACACACCAAGGAATGGTGTGCTAGTTAATCTTCACTGACAACTGGACTGAACTGAGAGACCCTTGGAAAGATGACTGGACCATGGGGGTACCATGCTCACCAGTGGACTTACTGCTCATGTTCACAGGTGAATGTGCAGTAGAGGTGGGGGTGCAGACAGAGGTGGCTCACTGAAGGGGAGCCTGTGGAATGAGTCCCACTGGTGCACTGTTCCCTGCCACCATGAAATGAGCAGCTCTGTTCCACCATCCCTTTTTGCTATTATGTTCCAACCCTGGGACCAGATGACCATAGACTGAAACCTCTAAAATCCTGTGCCAAATTAAACCTCTCCAACCCTTTCCCCCGTAATGATCAGACATAAAAACCAGGATGAAAGGTGTTTTCACACTGAGAAGCTTTCTCATCTTTGGCCAGCAGGATCCTGAAGGTTCTGGCAACATTGCATGCTGAGCTTATGTGGCCAGTCACTTCCAGAATGAACATAAATGCAAGCCAGAAAGAAGGAAAGGTAAACCTATGGGTGCCAGAAATGGAAAGCAAAGTTTGCCAGAGAGACTGGCCAAGTGGGAAGACACTGTATCGTCTGTAGACCTCATGATCTGCATTCTTCCCATTAGTCCACTGGCAGAGACATGGCCTCTGTGAACACAGCCCCACACTGCGACCCCTAGATGAGTTGAATTCCCAACATACCGCCTGGGATAACAAACTAGAAAATACCCTTCCTGACAATCTAAGGAAACTTGTCAAATCACAGGCTTTGAGCCAGAAAGACTGAAAAATCCCTTTTGAGGAATCAGAGCCTTAACCTTGTGTCATGTGTTTTGTGCAATGCAGGAATCCTAAAAATCGGCAATAAACCTGTGAGACCCACATGCCTTCCTCAGGAGATTGCAATCCTGAGCTGCTCTGTAAGGATAGCGATAAACAAGGACCCGTGCAGACACAGTCCCACTGCAATGAGCCCGTGCACACATTCTCTGGTCCCAACAGGGGATGAAAATGAGCCCCGCTGAGGTAGAAGCACCAGATGTGACTGAAGGGAGAGTCAGCGTTTTTAGGAAATATGTTTAAAATGTGGAAAACTAAACAGCAAGTATTTCTAGTAGTTAAAAACATCAAAGAATAGGAGTCCTCAGGAAAGGAAAGGACATTCAAGAAAGAAGAGTGGATTTCAGAGGGGACCAAGGAAGTCATCTGGAAATGAAAAGATACTTAGCGAGACCATGTACCAGAAACAGAAAACCCAGAAACTTGAGTTTCTCAGCAGTTACATCCCAGAACACAAGGGTGAAGGCCAAAGAACCAACTAGGTAATGGATCTGTTCCTGTGAGCACTCAGTGAGCAGTCTGGGAAGAAGGTGGTGCTGGGGTTGAGACTACTAAGTCCCCGGAAGAAAATACTCCACACTCAGGCAATGGCTGCCCTGGGTCCTTAGGACCAGTTTGTGTATTCTCTCCCTCCTAGGTAGTCATAATTTTTACCATTTCAGAACATTTCTAAAATGAGTGCACAGTTTATTTTCAAGTGACAGAGGAATACTGGGGCTTTTATTCCATAAGAAATAACTTTCCCGACCAGAACAACACTGAATTGTCACCCCAAGACTAGCCAGTACGCAACAGAAAAGCAGCCTCATGACTCATGCCACGTGGCCCAAGGGTCCACAAAAGGGATCCTGACTGGGGACAAACTCTGATTCTGGACCCCAAGCTAGGCTCAGGGCTGCTGGAGAAATCGGCCAGTGGCGTGAGGACTCTAGCAAGGGGGAGTCCGAGCTGAGTGAGTAGATGGAGACAAGCAAGCCTGGAGCAGGGAGGATTCCCACCTCGACTTCCTCTGCCCAGAGACTCCCCAGGGTCCATCCACTGAAGCTACAGCAGCCAAGAACAGGAATGTGCTAAGGTCACCGGAGTGTATCAGGATGACTGCTGTTGACAGCCCTGACCCCTCCACAGAGGTCATGCTGCCAGAGCTGGGTATCTTTCATCTTTCTGGGGATAGTATTGGATGCAACAGTGGAGACACAGGATGAGCTATTAACCTGGCACCACTGGAACGCAGTCTACTTCCACTGGGGACCAGTGACACGACAGACTCCAAAACTACAAGTACAAGTCAGGCCTTTGTTCACAGGACAGGGAAGTTTGGAAAGCAGGCCTGGAAACACAGCCCCCAGCTCCTGGCTCCAGCTCATTAACAGGGCCACCCTGGCACCACACTGGGGTCTATAGGAGCAGCCCCAAGCAAGCTCTCTCCTCTGGTATAGGTGTGCTGAGATGTGCACTGCACTGGACCAAAAGGATAAACTTAACTGCTTGCCAAGGAGGAGCATCAGCTTTCCAAGAGAGCACCCTAAGCTCCAGAAATGCTGGTAAATAACACAGCCAGTGGGTGAGACCTTATTAGGAACACTGGCCAGAACAGCATGTCCAACTGCACTGGTTTAAGCAAGCTCCACACTGTACCAAAGGTACCAGGGTGTCAGGAATCTAGGGCTTCCAGCCAAATCCAGCAGGTGGCTGCATCCCGGTCTCCCCTTGAAAATCAGCATCAGTGAGCTGTTTCCCATTGTTCATGAGATTAGGCATCACTGGTTGGACCAGGCTTACTCTATCCTGCAGGAGTCTGGCCTCGCTTTGATTGGAGACCACATGCTGGGCAGCTGGGCTGGACACACTGAGGTGTCCTCTTCTTCAGGAATGTCCAGCCCATAAGACTCCCAGACATACTGAAGCTATCACTGTCCACTGCAAGGCTCCACTTTTCCTGATGCTGATCTCTCATCTACTAGCCCTGCCCTCCAGCCTGTCCAGTGTCCTTCTGAGCCCCTCAAACGCACCTTCGGCCGGGGGTTTAGCTCAGTGGTGTAAGTGCCTATTTGGCAAACATGAGGTCGTGAGTTCAATCCCTGGCACCAAAAAACAAAACAAAACACGCACCTTCATGGCCATCAGCTCCTGCATTAGCACAGCATTCTCCAGGTCCAGCCTCTGGCTGTCCCCCCGGGGCTTGACATCGTAGCTGAGTGGATCTATGTGGATGCTCTCCAGCTCCAGCATGGTCAGCTTGACCGCCGCTCTGTCATTCTTGAGCTGCTGGATGTAATCCTTCAGCCTCTGCTCATCTTCTTTAGTGAACTCCGTGTCACAGCTGCTGGCTGTGGAGCTGGTGGTGCTTACAAGAAAGGAAAACATCATGTTTCCAAGTGGTCACTTAAAGATTTTTTTCTCCTCACCCCACCGTCCTGACATTATTTAGAAGGTAACCAAAGATCAACAGAAAAACAAGTGGTACGACTTTTAGAGAAAAAAAAAGGATGAAGAATAGGAGAAACATTTATATTTGAGATAGTATTGTGTGCTCTGAAAATAAATTCCAAGAAAATAATGCCACAGAAGAACAAAGACACTCATATACAAACTGTCTATTGTAATGTGATCTAAAATAAGATTACGTGTATTACTATAACATGGATCAAAAAATGAGGGAAATTATGTGGACATTAAAGTGTACTCCTGGCACGCTGGCTTACTTTGTATCCATCAACTTCTGGTGCATCTTCCCACACACCCACCGCACATGCAGCCTGCAGCCTGGCAGAATCACACCACTGGCCAGCTCCAGACAACCCAGAGGCTGCCCTGGGTCTTTAGCACCAGCTCGTGCATTCTTTCCCTCCCAGCTAGTCATAATTTTTACCATTTTAGAACATTTCTAAAATGAGTAAACACTTTGACGATGGTATATTTTATGTGCAGAAATGGGGTGAAAAATAATATAAGTGTAATCAAGATATGTGCATACGTGGATATGCCTTTTAAAAAGGGAAATGTTAAGGGAATGAAGAATTTGAAAAAAATACCTCTGGCAGGATCTGTACCCATGCATGCATGTGTGTGTGCATGCACACACACACACACCCCACCCACATACCCCAAATCCCTCTGGGGTAGAAGGTGGAAGAACAGTAATGAAGGGGGTGCACTGAGTACTCCTGCTTTCTTACTGGACCGTGAAAACTAGGTGTGCACAATATGGGAATAGCGATGTGAACAGTGGGTGCCTCCAGGCCTCTCCACAGGGCCTTCTTTGGTCCACCAGAGGACCTCAGACCAATGCGAAGGGCCCAGGAACCCCTCACTTCACGGTGACCAGGCAGGAGGCTCTAGACTCAAGGGGTGCCCAGAGACTCCTGCGGCTGGAAGTTATACCAGGAGCAAAGAGAGGTCTCCACAGGATGCCCTCTTCATTGCACACTGGAACAGGGGAACAGGCACAAGACCCAGCTCAGCCAGGGCAGTTCCATTCTTGTATGCAAGCAGATCATAAAAAGAAAGCTGGTTGCAGTGGCACATGTCTGTTGGCTCTGCTACTTGGGAAGCTTAGGTAAAAGGATGTCTAGAGTCTGGGAGTTCAAGGTCATCCTAGCTGGGCAAAACAGTAAGATGCTGTCTCAAAAAGGCAATGAAGAGGAAAAAAGAAGACAGGGTTCCCGGGGTGGGGGAGAAACCTATTGGTTCTGCTGCTTTGCAAAGCTCTAAGACCAAAGTGACCCGAGCATCCTACATAACTTGTAGATCTATTTCTTCATCTGTGAAATGAAAGGAATAGCATTACATGCCCCATAAAGTTGTGGTAAGGGTAAGGCAAGGTAAACTGTAAGGTGATGGGACCTATGCACAGCATATAGGAAACGCTTGATAAACACAACTATCATTCACTTATGCAAGAAATACCCAGGGGGCTACTATGAGCCACCCAAGTCTAGGCCCTTCCTTGCCACAGGGACTTCTAACAGGGAAGAAAGAAAGTGAAATTACACAGTACATCATCACACAAGGAGAAGTAACAGAGGGAGAAGTGAGGCCAGAGGCACAGGTAGTACAAAGTGGGGATGGAGTTCTCACCTGAAACAGAGTTGGGGGAAAGGCCTGGAGGAGAACTACTAGAGGATAGGAGAGCTGTGTACATAACAAGGAAGAGAACTGACCCATGTTGAGAACAAAGGAAATGCTAAGGCCAGAAGCTCAGCCAGCAAGAAGGTAATGTAGCTCAGGCAGCCAGAGTGAGCAAGCAGCAAGGTCGGGAACGTGTGGAAGAAGTTGGTTCCATTTCAGCTAGGGTTTTACCAGGACTGTGTCTAGAATTACAAGGGTTTTCCTCCAGAATTAGAATGGCATTCTGTGGCTGGCTTGTAAGAGCAGTGACATGAGCTGCCCTACATTTCAGAAGGATCACTCTGGCTATGCTGAGAGGCAAAGTAGGGAAACCAGGGCAGGGTTGGGAGGTCCCTCAGGAGGCCACTTCAACAACAGGGGGAAGGTAAAATTATTACTAATCATCACTCCTTTGTTTCCTGATGCTATACTGTAGAAACGATGAGAAAGGAAAAGTAACACTTCTAGCTGGATACCTCAGGTGCTATTCCATAAAGAAACGATGTTGTTCACAGGAAGCCTGACAAAGCAGACAGGACCACGGCTCAGGGCGCTGAGGAACTGTGTGATGCACTGGAGAGCCAAACTGCCCAGAGAAAGGGGCTAATCTAAGAGAAAGAACAAGGGTCCCGCTCAGCAGTCCCCTGAAGGCCTATCTGCAAACATCTCTGTGGTAGGCACACTGCATACAAAACTCTCAGGATTGGGCGCAGAGCTCACCTTCACAGATGGTCAACTTTGACATCCAAAGTCCCGAAGATGAATAAGCAAACAAACTAAAGAGGTGGCACTGCTCACATGGTATTTCACAGGGCTGAGTATACAGCAGGGCTCCCAGATATGGTATATTTAGATGGTGAGTCGCTGAGACCTTCTCTTCCCATTGGGCAGGAGGAAGCTTTAGGAATGCAACCTGTCCCTGTCAATCCAGGACTCTGGCTGAAGGTTAACTTACAATGTACAATGTTAGCTGCCTTTCCTTTTCATGAAAAGTTATTTTACAAAGCTTTAAATGCTACAGAAATACACAGAATAACTAATACCTACATGCCTGTCACCCATACAACATTTTGTTATGTTGTCTTCACACTACTATTTTTAGAAATACAACATTTATACACTGAGGCATCATTGCTTCCATATAAAACATGAACTGCAAAATTCAAAGAGCACTGAAGGCTAGACTTGTCTAAATTATTCTGAAAGAAATCAAGTGATAGTATTTTGCATGTTTTCTATTTAGCATGATTAGTCTACCCCAGCAGTTCTCAAAGAGGGTTCCCTGGGCTGGCTGCTACACTGACATCGCCCTACTGCCTGCTCCTGAGCCAAACTCCTCAGCCCCAGGGTCAGGGACCCTGGGAGTGGGCCCTGCAATCTGTGTTTGAATACAGACTCTGATGCAAGCTCAGCCTTGAGAACTGTTTGTCTCCCCCGCAGGTAAGAAGGCATGTGTTTAGTAGCAGGTGAAGTAACTGGACACCCTCATGTTTTCTAGGTTGCCGAGATGGACACCAGAGAGGGCTAGAAAGTCTCAGAAACCAGACCTGAATATTTCCCTTTCGGTCCTCTGGCCCTGTGACCGAGTGAACTACCCAGCCCTTTGGGGAACACTAATGGTTCCCAGCTCCCAGGTTGTGGAGAGGACACCACAGCCCTGAAGCAGGACCAACTGGTGGTGCCCTCACTGTGGGTGAGAAACAGGGATAGGGACACTTTCTTGACAGCTAGGCCCACAAAGCCTGCCACAGTCCTCAGGGATCCCTGAGAGGTCCACCACCTACAGCCATCCAGAAAGCTTCGATCCAAAGCAGAAAAAAAGCAACCAGGGCTTGACTGGACTTTAGAACCACCAGATCTGCCTAGGGGAACAGAAATAAGACCCACGGGCTCTGTCACCCTCTGGGGCTTAGAGCTGGTTCTCGGCTGAGCAGGAAGCCTTCTGTTTCACCCTTTTCATTATGAGCATAGTTTTCAGAAAAGAAGAACAAGAGAGTTCAGTTGCCAGACCTTACCCTGTGGGAAGCTCAGAGTGTTAAAGGCTCTTAAGCAGAGGAATGCAGAATTTCAGATAAGCACCACAGCCTGGCCCTCCAACCTCCCTCTCCCCATTCCAGGACACCAGCAGGGAACAGATCAGGCGAGGTTAATTACAACTTTGCTTCAAGCCCTTAATGTTCCACTGCAGAATATGATTATGACGATGAGGAGGGAGGGAAAGCCACTGGCCCTCCCTTGGCCTCCCGCAGATGGGGCCCTGGCGGCCTCCCAAGGGCCGCTGTCGGCCAGGCAAGGCTAAGTCATCCATTAACTCTCTCAGCTTGGAGCACAGGATGAGCTCAGCTGTCATGGCGAATAAATCACTTTCTGCAGACTAATTCCTGCTCTCAACACGGAGCCTAGGATTGGGGCCAAAGGGTGTAGGTGAGGAAATTTCCAGCCTACCTGGCTACCCAGGGTTATGTTTGGCTTGGGCTTTTTGAAGAACCAGGCTGAACCTGTGGGCTTCTGATGATGCTCTGCTGCAGTTCCTGGTGCGCTGGCTTATTCTGCATCCATCAACTTCCGGTGCATCTTCCCAGACCCCCACTGCACATGCAGCCTGCAGCCTGGCAGAATCATACCAATGGCTGGCTCCAAACGACCCACTCTCTGCCCACCCTTGCTGTTGTGGAATAGGCTATTAAAAACAGCTACCGATATTGAATGTCATTGCCTTGGTCACTCTACAATAAGTCCTGTTTCCAGCCTCAGAGCAATTTGCATCCTTCTCATTAGTAGAAGTACTCATTTTCCTCAGCATGCTTTGCTAGAAAGCTAGATATGCATTTTCTTCCATTTGTCTAAAAAATCATTGATAGAGTTTTTGTAGGGAGCAGCATGATAGCTTCATGGCTGCCGCTCCATCTCTCCCTCCTGTGGGCGTCCAGTGCGTCGGCCTACATTTCCCAGGATCCTCTCGCCCCACCCAGGAAATGACAGCGACCCATCCGTAACTTCCTGCCCCCGCTTCTTTATAAGCCAGGAGCATTGTTCAATAAACGAGGTTTGATTGGGAAACTTCAACTTGCCTCCGTCTCTCTCTCTTCACCCTGCCCCCGCCCCGTTTTCCTTCCTCTAGGGGAAAACCCACGCATTGGTCCGCAGGCCGGATCAAGTTTTCCTGTATCTTTTAGCAGTATCTTACTTAATCGCGAGATCTGACTTCCATCATTGAGCAGCTTTTTATAAGGGAGTACTAGAGGCCAGGGCATCTATTCTGTTGATCATGTGAAACTGATTTGCAGTCCAGTGACATCTGGCACTCCAGCCACTCCAAGGTGGACTATCCTCCTGTCCACTCTTTTTAACACCCTTTTTAACAAATGAAAGGATTTCGAAGCAAACTAAAACACCAAACGCCACATCTCAAAGGCTTGTATGTTCTTGAATGGTTGTCTGAATTCTCCATGAGACATGGAAGTTTGATAAGGGTAAAGTATCCAACAAAATCTCACAAAATATGGATATGAAAACATTGACAGTACTCAGAAACTACATAGGTCCAGAAAGTTCCTAGGAATTTAGCTGACTGGATGTCAAAATAAGAAACAGAGATGCTTAGGAGATAAAATTCTATGCATGCAGCCATTTTTTAAAGTGTCATCACACTGCTATTGGAAACTAGGCATCTCTAAACAATACTAACTCATTCCTGGTTTGGTCACAGATAACAAACCAAAAGGACACTTAGAGCTGACAAGCACAGATAGTCAAATCGGAAAAAAAACATGCATTCTAATACTTGTCAGTAAGGGTTTGGAGAGAGAAGCCCCTTACACATACTGGCTGCAGGAGAATAATTCAGTTACGCAGAGAGGGCTTTCTGCCATTGGAAACAAACTACTTCTAAGCCAGCTGATCCAACTTAGAATTGGTCCCACAGAAACTGCACAAGGATAGGTAGTAATGACAGTGGCCACAGCAATGCTGTAGCAGTGGGAAACTGTATAAAAACATCGAATGAGAGGAAACTTTAAATATTTAGTGGTACTGTATCCAACACAAAACTTCAGCCACTGAGAAGACTATGGGAAGATGCTGAACAATATGCTGCTAAGGGAAAAAGTCTGCCTCACAAGCATCCATGCGACAGGATGCTCGGGAGGTTAAGAATCAGTTGCAGTCGTGTTTAAAGACACTATGTAATGGTCCTTGAGATCCTATCTGCCGGGAATACCAGCCCCTTTTGTTCTGCACCCACAGGGCTCCTGTGGGAACTGCCATGGCCCTGCTCCGGGCCCTGGCCTCTGGGAGATAAAGTTGGTCTTGTGTGCAAGTGCAGGTGGTGCGCTGGCTCTGCCCCTGCAGTGAGCAATCTGCTGTAGGAAGACAGCACAGCCAAGGCACAGACTACGCAGGGTGGAAATGGAACCTGCCACAGCTGGACGCACCTCTAGGCTTGCTCTGTGTTGCGGGCCTCCAGCCTGGGTGTACTGCTCATGTGTACAAGGCCTCTTAACCTTCCAAGAAGACCCCTGTGTTTACACTATAATAGCAAAGTCCTGTCCTCCACAACCCAAATCTTCATAAAAACTGCAATCAGATCTGTGGCCCACACTGTTCTTCTGTCCTTTCCAGTGACAGTCCTAGCAGGGAATTTTCTTTGTCAACCATGCACTTTGTAATGCTGGGACTTTTGTTATTTTTGTCTGTTTATTTCTATCTATCT
The DNA here is from genome assembly GCA_004027455.1 of Hydrochoerus hydrochaeris. Classification (NCBI taxonomy): domain Eukaryota; kingdom Metazoa; phylum Chordata; class Mammalia; order Rodentia; family Hydrochaeridae; genus Hydrochoerus; species Hydrochoerus hydrochaeris. The sequence goes on from PVLA01007830.1 coordinate 89,080, forward strand.
GTCTGTCTGTCTGTCTGTCTGTCTGTCTGTCTGTCTATGAATTGAACCCAGAACCTTTGCAATGGGATATATCCCCAGTATTTTTATTTTATTTTTTTAAATTTTGAGACGGTACTGCTAAATCATAAAGTTGCCTAGGCTGGGCTCAAACTTGTGATCTTCTCAGAGTGCTGGAATTACAAGTATGCATTTACCACACCCAACCTGCTTATTTTTACAATGTAATTCTTTTGAGATCAGGAAATTAGGTCTTAAAGAAAAAATAGCACTAAAACAATTTCATATTTCTGGCATATTCCCATAGAACCTAAAAAGTAAGTGGCAAGGACACTTGAGCAAGAAGCATGATAACCATGCTGTCATGCAGAAGAATGAGTCTCAGCTGGATGCTGAGCATAATAACACTAATAAGGGTTAATCCCGAGGACTCTGATGGACACTCCTGATTCTTGGATGGGAAAGCACATTCTCTTTTCCAGTAAAGATGACTGCTAAAACAGCCAGACGTAGTCTGATTCTCATTTCCTGAAGCTTACTGATGGTGATGGCAGAGGCCTGTCCTATCTGGATGGTTACTTCAAGCCATTTACGATTTCAATAGACAAGATTCCATTGCCCACAGTGGTTATTTCTGTTCCATGAAATTTGATCTTAATCCAGATGAGTTTAGAGGGTAAACACTGGGCACCGCTGCAGCTCCATCACCCCCATTTACAATAGGGAGATGCTGCCCCAGTGGGAGTGGCCAGGAGGCAGTGACCTGGCCACCTGCAGGTACAAAGAAGCTCACAGCATTTTTGCACAGGGCTCACTTCACCATCTGTATGTGCTGGAAACAGTGCTGATAAGGCACCACTCCTCTCCTGAGAGCTTGAACAGGAGACTCTGATTAGAATTCTCTATGCCAGGCAGTAATGGTGGGTAGAAAGGTGATTTACTGGGTCACAAAAAACACCAACACAAAAAGTTCCTTTCTTGTTTTGTATAAAATTTGACATGGGGGAATGTCTGAGCCAGAATAGCAAGACTTTACAAGGAAAGCTACTGTGGTTGTTGTAACTGTGAAAGGGGTCTGGTTGCTGGGAACCATGCGTATCTGAGGTAGTGTTAACTGTCAGGCCACATGAAAGCCATGTGTGAGTCTATACCATCAGAGCTGCTCTGCTGTGCATGGAAGGGGAAAATGAATTTTCAGAGATCTGAGCAGATTCAAAACAAAACTAAACATCTTTTGATGCAAGACTCATCCAAGACTGAAATTAGTTAAAGCACCATTCTTTAGCGAGGTCATCAATGAATATAGAGATTCAATGTTCTCAATTTACTTCAGCCTGTGGAAATATATTACCAAAAATTAAATTTCTCTCCAAAAACTGTCTCATAATCAAGGATCACCTGTATGTTAACAACATAGTGACCTCACTAACAAATATTCAACCAGAACCTCCACTAATATGGGAAGTGAACTATCTTTACTTTTGACCAACTCCAAAGTTGTTTCTGATTGAGATTAAAACAACAAAATTACTTGTGGAGGCTGAGAGGCCTAAGCAAATGGTCTTTAGCACAAATCTCATAAACTACTGAAAAAGTACACATTTCCTGTTGACTCAGTTCTTATATTCACTAACTCAACAGTGCAGTACCACCGACAGCATGAGTACTCCATCTCTACCTATGTGATCAGATTATTTACATTTGGGCAAGACATCACGAGAGCATCTGCTTTCTGTATCTAAACAGAAGAATTTGGTTGTAAGAAAAAAATTGTTATCTGCGTCTCACTGAGTAAGATGACTGTTGCTGCAGTCAAGAGGAAATACCTCTGTGTGTCTGTGGGAACCTGGCCAACTGCGGTACTGGGACTGCGCCCTCTCATCGGACAAGGAGTCCAGCACAGGTAAACAGATGCACTGAAGCAGACAGCTGGGACTAGCCAGTGGGAAAGAGATGGAGGCATTAAACTGCTCTTAGGTACTAAGAAAAAAAATCAGTACTTTTCTAGCTTTTGTCCATTTGTCCTTGTGTGGATATGGTCCCCTGGTCAGCAAGTAGGTTATAGTTTATAACACTGCAGGTTCCAGTGGGAAGGACAATGGCTTTGTCTGAAGTCCTGGGTTCCCCTCTTAGCAGGCTGGTTGCCTCAGGAAGGTACCTTATATATCACTATGCCAAGGTTTATTTACCTGTGAAAAGGATGTCATCATTTTTGTCTTTCATGATTTAAAATCCCTTAATAACCTGTAATAAAGGGCCTTCTAGACTGAGAACTAGTATATAAAGGGAAGGCATTCATGCATTTAGGGCTTCAGATGGCAAAAAATGAAACAATAACTAAGAAGAGGCTTCATTCTGACCCCCTCTTGCCCCCATCCAAAATGATCAAACAGTTTCAACCCATTATGCTTTGCAAGGTCTTGATGGCTCTCATCATCTTTTTCAAGCACCCTCTTTAATTCTCTAGACTCACAGACTGAACTTGACCTAAGGTTCATGATTAAGTGCCTGGTAAGCAAGGCTGTGAATGTGGCATCACTCAACAAGAAAAAAGAGACAAGACGAGAGGCTCTTGCCTACAAAGAGCTTATAAAGGACAGAGGCCCAAGAGGAGGATGAGAGTGGAGGACAGCTGGGCCGGGCCTTAAGAGTGCAGGGACCCATGCAGCTGGTGAGCCTCAGAAATCTAAGTGCTTCCTGAAATCAAGAATACAAAGAAATGGAAAACAGACAGTAAGGAAAGAGAGCACCAGACAGAAAAGCAGGTTTGGGTTCCCTCCCTCCCCATCACTTTAGAGAACTAACCCTTTCTCGCTATAGCTATATCGCAGCTTCCATTGGGCCAAGTCAGAAGGCCACATTCCAGCTCCCTGCTCTGTTTCTCCGATGCCTTGGATGCAGCTGGCTACAAGCCTGCAGTGGATTTAGCCTCACCTAAGCAGCATAGTCCCAGACAGCCTGGTGAGGACTACACACAGACACAGGTACCTGGGGGTAGAGGCTGGTGCTACCTGGTATGGCTGTTGGAGGATAGGCTCTCCCAGGGCTGCACGCTGCAGCCGGCCACGGCAAAGGCTCCCCCACAGCTACCATCCAGCTTCATGAGCAAGGCCTTGGCAGCGTTCTCAGCCGTCTTCCTGCAGTCATGGGCCCGCTTGAGCATCTGGGTAATGTTTTCATCCCCTGACTGGTCTCCTATGTTGCAAAGAAGCCGATGGATTCATTAGCACAGGCATGGGTAAAGGTAAAGTGGAGAGTACACTTGCATAACCCATTCTCGGTCACTCGGGCATGGGTAGCACTGTGGGCAGCAATTGGCAGTGGCCACCAAATAGACCTGCATTCTGGGCCCCACTGTGTCACCCAGAGGCTGCAACTGGGAAGGCATTTCTCCACTTGGGGATCTACTGGCCTTATATGCAGACGGGCAGAGCAGTTTGCAGCCCTTACACACTGACATTTTAGTAATCTGGACTCTTGGCTTCTCCTGCACTGGGGCCTATCTGTGCACTGGCCCATCTTGGTGAGTGAGGGAAGGGAGAAATTGAGGTGAGAAGGCCCTCTCTCTACATGTCAGCTTTGGCTAGAGCTTTAAATAGGGGCAAAAAAGGCAAAACTAATGATTCAAATGAGAACTTCAGATTAACCCTGTAGTTTCTGCACCAATGCCATCTCTAGCTCTCTTGACTTAGAAATGGTGGCCAATGCAGATGCCTCTGGGAGACAGGTGACTGGGCTGGAGCAGGACATTGGGGCAGGGTGGGTAACAGTACAGAGCCAGACAGTGAAGTTCCTGCCAAAAATGTTCACATTCTTGTGATTTATAGCTGTGATGGAAAAGGCAAATCTATGGAGACACTAAAAGAATAATGGTTGCCAAGGGTTGAGAGGGTGGGGGAAGGAAAAGGCGAGCGTGACTAATTGGAGCATAGAAAATTTTAAGCTGGCAAAACTACTCTGTATGACCCTGTAATGTAAAATACACATCATTATACATCTGTCTAAGCCCATGGGATGAACACCACCAAGAGCAAGGCCTAATGTTAACTGTGGTCTTTGGAAGTGTCAGTGCAAGGTCAGCATTCTAATGTATTACTCTGGGGCAGCACTGATGTGGGGCAGCTGTCCATATGCTGGGGTAGGAAGCACACGGGGTTTTTCTGTACTTTTCTCTCAACTTTGTTGAGAATCTAAAACTGCTCTAAATAAACAAAGTCTTGGGCAGGGATTTAGCTTAGTAGCAAAAGTGTATGCCTGACAAGTGCAAGTGAGTTCGATCACTGGTACAAATACATAAGTAAAATCTTAAAAAGCATAACCAAAACTGTGTGCTACCTATGCTACATAATCTTTGCTCTTCCAAACATTTTTCAAACAAAATCTTAAATTCTGTATGCTGAGCCTTAAAAAAGGGTAACTATGAAAATGGGTAAGACATGAGGGCTGGGGTAGCACAACTCTTCACCCTTCAAACCTATCGCTGAGGCCAACAAAACCCTTCAGACCCCAACAGCCCAGTTTGAAAACCTGAATCATCTCAAGTGGACACAATGAATGTCTGGAAAATCAACAAAAAAAGCAAACAGCCATAATAACAGTTACTGTGTATAACATCACAAATTAGTTCCCATACAGAATGACAGATCACTGCTGCTGTAGGTAGAATGGAAGAGTGAGATTCAACACGAGGTTGTCACCAAGTGAGGGCAACCCTGGAGAGTGGAGAAGCTGGGGGAGTGCATCTTGCAGGCTGTGATTCCCTAGACTTTCCTCCTGCCTTTTCTCTGACGGGCTTCACACCTTTTTTTGTTTTCTCAAAGATATTTTACATGTGTCTCACCAACCGACTGCTATTTAATTTCTGAAGTAGATATGGTATTACTGCCTGGCTCATCTCATAAATACATATATGAGCTGCTGACCAGTATTAAGTAAATACAAACCATTTCATTATTAATTTTAAGTGTTTTAAATGTGTATTTATTTAAGCTTTCAGCTTCTACAAGAAATGGGAGAAGCCTAAAAAGGTCCCCTTTTGAGATGGAACAGGTTAAGACATTCCTCTGACAAAACTGGATAGCAGATGATTGATTTTTTTCCTTTAACTGATTATCTATCTATGTGATAGCAGGCCAAGATCATTTAGGTTCTATTTCACATGAGGAATAAAGTTTTATGGCTCAGTTAAAAGAGCCTCAAAAATGAGGTTTCTAATGGAAACGCTGGCGGATTCCACTTCTGGGCTGGGTTGGTAGTGTAATTAGAGAGAGAAAGAGAGGTTGAAGCAGTCGCCCATGCAAATAAAGGTCAGCTGCCTTGCTGGATAACTTGGGGATGAAGCAGGAAATTAATGCCCAGCTTGTTTCCTTTCCTCCAAATCTAATTCAGATTTCTGTGTATGTCATGGCCGAAGGAGGGAGAACATTTGAGGGTCCAGGGTGAAAGCTGGACACTGGCAGGGGAGGGAGCAGCAGGACAGGTGAGTCACTCAGGCAAGGCCTGGGTAGTGACCTCACAAGGTGTATCCTGGAAGCACGAGCCCTAATGGGAACACACAGCTCATAGTCAGCCTGAGACAGCGGGAACAGTGGGGACACCTGGTCTGCCCACACCACCCACCTTTGACTGGAGAGTGACCTTGTTATTTCAGCTCTGTTGCCTTGCCATTGCTTCTCTAAAGACACTGCTGATATAGAGGTGATGTCACATACTGAGGGAACCCTTTTCCAAGGCCCACTGCCCCAGCACTGTCTCCCCAGCAGTCTTCTTCTGGTCACTACAGGCCTCAGTGCCACTATCACTGGTTGCTGTTCAGCAAATGTTGCTCAGCCCAAACACCTACACTGTACCTTTTTCAATTAAATACCCCTTCCAAGCTGTCAAATTTGAGGAGTGGAAGTGGGGGGCAGTGCAGATCCTGAGATACTAATTAGGCCAATAGGAAACCTGAGCCCTGGAACAGGGACAGGGAAGGAGGCAGGGAGAGGCACCAGCATGGTAGAACTCCTTGCTGCACCATGGCTGGGATCAGAGGGTGCCCAATCTGTGATGGATGTGAAACTACTTCTTATTCATTAAGACACTGAGAGCCGAGATAGGAACCCATGCTCCAAAACTACTCAGAGGAACAGACTTGGGAAACACACAGCAAATGAGAGCAACAAGACCTGGCAAAGGCCACAGAAAGGACCTTGGAAAGCAGTATTCCAGTGAATCGGTCCCTTTCATCACTAGGGCGGGCCTCCCTCTCCCTCTGGTCCTCCTGCCAGCCCAGGAGAATATGTGTCCTAAGGAGGCTTGTTTGTTTTAACTTGTCTGTAATTCTGTTTCCACTTCAGTTATTGCTGCATTCAACATAAACAATTTACCCACTCAGTCATAAGGAAAAATGAGAAACACACTTGACGAGCGAATTTCACGTGGCTAAGGGATGGACTCAATGCCAGCAGCTGAGAAGGGGGTGGCGAAGCATGAGAGGCTGGGAAATGGGGTGGGGAGGAAGGGCAGAGGGACTCAGGGGACACTCACCAGGGGAGGAGCCCACACCGGCCGCTCGGAACTGCCCCAGGATGAGGCTCTGCTCGCTCTCAGCCAGTGCCAGGAGGAGCTCGTAGGCTTCTATGCACTGCTCACTGAAATGGAAACACAGGGCTCCCTTAACTCTGGCCAGGACTGATGAGCACCCTGGGAGCCAGCCCTGCTTCCTGGGTAGGGGTAGCTCACTATGTGGCTCAGCCTCACCATCCATGTAAGGGAGGAAGCTACCCAGGAATATTCCTTGGACAAGGCCTGTGGCTTGCTCTGTATGTTGGCCTTTAAAAAAAAATGCAGGGGTCTAGAATAATACAAGAGAGCCAATATGGTGGTGGAAGAGGCAAGTTGGTTGTCCTCTGATGACCAGCTGAAATGGACATATGGCATACCTATGGCAGTCTCCACAGGGGCCCCCCACATCCTGGTATTTTTGCCCTTGTGCTGTCACAAGGTTGGTCTGTGTGACGAATAGTCACTGGTAGAGTGGTGAGCCACTCGAGATTAGATTATTAAAAACACTGACTTCATCTTGGTCACCAGCTCACCTCCCCTTTCCTCTCTGGAGGCAGCTGCCCTGTCTTCAACACTCCCAAGCTGCCCTCTGGAAAGGCCGAGTGGCGAGGAACTAACGCTTCCACCCAAAGCCAGGGAAGAAGAAAGCTTCCCACCCACGGCCATGTGAGTGACCTAGCTCAGAGTAGACCTTCCAGTCTTGGTTAAGGTTTCAGCCTGGCTGGCAGCCTGGTAAGAACTTTCTAAGAGCTCCTGGACCAAAACTAAGCCAACCCCAGCTTCCTGATCCTCAAAACTATGACATAATAATTTGTCATACAACCATCAATAACTAATATAACACCTCTGAAAGAGATCATTTTGACTAGACTTGAGTTACACAAAAAGCATTAGCCACATGTCTCTATTTAAATTTAAAATATTTTAAGTTAAATAATACAAATTCTGCTCCTCTATTGGGATTGTCTTTTTTTTTTTTTTTTTTTTGTAACAGGGATCAAACTCACAACCTTGCATTTGCCAAGTAGGTGCTTGTGCTGCTGAGCTAAACCCCTGACCCATTTTTTTGTATTTATAAGTCATGTGTGGCCTGTGGTTACCACCATGGTCAGTACACAGAACAATTCCATCACAGAAAGTTCTTAAAAAATGTCTCATGATAAAAAAATAAAAATAAAATGCCTCATGAAACACTCTCAGAACTTCACAAGATCTCTTATTTCTAAGAGTTTTGAGTCTGGGTTTCTAAGAAAACAAGAAACAATTGCTCTGCCTCCATCATCCATTAGGCAAACAGGGTAGGTCCAGGACCAACTGCTTTCTTGCAGCCTGGTACCCACACTGTAGATGTGTGGGTGGGGAGCACAGCCAGTGTGTGGCTCTGGTGTGGTCTGAGGGAGAGACTTGCAGTAGCAAAGTGTCTGCCTCAGCCAAACTCATAATGAGCTCCTGGAAGATGACTACGGGACACGTTGCCCTAGCCAAAGTTTGAGTGGACACCTGCTTTTGCTGGTCTTTACATTCATCGTCATGTACTAAGAGTTAAGGGAAGGGGCCAGATCACTAGCTTGAGGTGTTGGCAGCTCTTACTCACAAGCTTATACCGCATTTCAGGCTACAGGTGTTAAGCCAGCTCATCCATGAGGCTGTGCTCCATGCAGAAGGAAGCCCTTTCTGACCAAGGAAGACTGGGGGCAGAGATCACTTTGGTTCAGGGGCACAGAACCTGCCTAGCAAGCACAAGATCACAAGTTCAATTTCTGATACCAAAAAAAAAAAAAAAAAAAGACTTATGCTAAGGAAGATTCTCTGCTTGTTTTGATTTATCTATAAACTTGTATGACTGATCTCAGTTTTGTTATCAATATATTCCTTTGTTTTTTTTGTTTTGTTTTTTGTCTTTTTTTTGAGACAGGGTCTTGCTATGCAGTTTAGGCTGGCCTTGAGCTCACTTTGTAGCCCAGGCTGGTCTCAAACTCACAACGATCCTCCTGCCTCAGCCTTCCAAATGCTGGGATTATAGGTGTGAGCCACCACGCCCAGCTAGAAACAACATTCTTAAAACACCCTTGAATTTTTTAGAAGATGTTAAAAGTAAGATACAGTCAACTACCTGGAAACTTTGGCAACTATGCTTTAGCAGTGACACTAACATAATAAACCTATGAAGACACTCCTAAAATAGTTTTGTAGCTTTTAAAAATTGTTTTTGGTTTGTTTGTTTGTGTTTTTATGGAATCAGGGTCTGATTATGTAGTTCAGGCTGGCCTTGGGCTCACTTTGTAGCCGAAGCTGGTCTCAAACTCGCAAACGATTCTCCTGCCTAAGCCTCCCACGTGCTGGGATTAGAGGAGTGCACCACCACTCCTGGCTAAACTTTAAACAAGCATTAAATTAAAAAATGACAAGCATTAAATTAAAAAATGACAAATGCCAAAGCAGATGCAGCTGCAAAAAAGTGGTATATTCACACATTACTTGCTCACCAATGAATGAACTATAGTGGTTCAAACTGGTTTGGTTTTTATGGAGAAAAAATTTGGCAGCTCATTTGACCAGCCATGAAAATATTCATATCATTTGACCCAAGATTCTTGCTTCAGAGAGTTTACACTAAGGAAAATACTCAAAAGAATAAAGATCTTATCTTTCTTAAAAATATCCACCATTAAAAAAAAATATAGCCACCATTGAGCTACTTTCAGTATTAAAAGGCTACATGTGTCAAGATGTGTTTTCAGAGAAGTGAAGAGAAAATGAAATACATAAACAATGCAAGGGACACAACCATTCAAAATGAAAAAACTATGATATTTAAAAATGATGACATTCAAAAAACTATGACATGATGAAGAAACAGGAGCTGAGTATCATTGTAGTCCCCTACAATTCCAGCATTCTGGAAGACTGAGGTGGAGAATGTTATGTTGAAGCTCAGGCTGGGCAACATACCATGACAGGGGGA